>KV018463.1:0-33328 GCA_001598015.1 Dorcoceras hygrometricum
ATCAAGGCATAGGCTAGAGGTTAACAGTTGTGTTTTCTTTTCTTGTAAACAATTAGTAACTAAGTTTTTGAACACTAAGGTTCTTGCAAAGATCATAAATGGTGTGCAAAAGCTCGGATTCGAGTGCAGAGGATGGATAGAGTCTCCCTTAAAGGGCGCTGACGGAACCAAAGAGTTTTTTTTGTAATGAAATTTTGGGAAAATTATTGATTTAGTCCCATATCTTTTGGATGTTTTCTGGTTTAGTTCCAAATGAATTTGTTGACCCAATTTAGTCTCATATCTTTATCAATTTTTTCCGGATCCTGGTCAGCACGTCCATTGAAGTTGAGATTAAGAGAGAAATAGACATGCTTTTTGGTTTGCGGGCTCCGGTCGGTTATGGTTCGAATTGGTTCTTAAGTAATAAAAAAAAAATCTGATGATTCAAAAAAATATTCATTTATTGAAAATCGAAATTTATATATATATAAAAAAATCATATCAATTCTCATTATAATCAATAAAATTTTTTAGAATATTCAAATTCTACTTCATAATTTTCATTTGCCAATTGTCGATTGGATAAAATTAGATTATATTTATGATTTCCAATTATTCACGCATGTTGAGAAGATCGACTCCGATGCAACTAATGAATATTGAACTGTGAATAAACTTGTGAATATTGAACTGTGAATAAACTTGTTATTAATGATAAAGGTAACATATTGCGTTGAATTATTTTTCCACAAAATTGTAATATGTCAAAGTTATCCGTCATCTAAAAAATTTTATTGTGAAAGAATCGCAGCTCATTTGGTAATCTTGCGGATGATGATTTTCCTTTAAACTTTTTGCGCGCTAAATTTTTAGCAAGTTAATTCCACTTTATTTATCGATACTTTTCGTGCTCTAAATTTTTAGCAAGTTAATTTCACTTCATTTATCGATGGAAATTTATTCTACCACTTGATGTTTTTCCGATTCCTGTTGTTCACTAAAATATAAATGAAAATTCATGGAGATAATGTATCATTGACTCTTTTAATCATCAAAATTAATCTCTAAAATTTAGCATAATTTCAAAAACTATTTATAATAATTTATACTTTGACTTGGATTTAGCAAAGTCAAACAAAGGTCAATTACCATTATTTTCTAGATTTTAAATCCACACTTGATACAAGTTGTTTCAAATATAAATCATCTCTATATTCAATAACCTTATAAAACATATTAAGAACAATAGGAATGACAAATGAAGTAATAGGGTAATGGAAGAAAGACAAATCAAGTAATAGGGTAATGGAAGCAATAAAATCTTTAAGAGACATTTTTAAATTTAGAATTTCAACAAATATCACTAAGAGCTGAAATCATTTTATATTTCACATCATTACTTTCTGTTAGAATTAAACGCTTACCACTAGGCCAAAAGTTATAGTTGTTAGCCAAGATGCAATTTATTTTCTTATAATTTGGCAACGTATAGTATACCTATTATGTGCGTTAGGGATGGACTGTTAGGCCCACGAGTCTGAGGAGGGTGCGTGTATAACTGCTGGTGCTGTCCCATTTCCCTTAGAAATCAGTCTTACCCTTTTTCGACCGCAGGCCCTATCCCCAGTAGAGATAGTATTACCCCTTAAGATCTGGCATCACACTTTTATAGCCCACCTGACCAACCAGATTAAGCGGCACTACGTCAGCAGCTTGACGTACGAGAATTTCCCGGGAGATACTCATCACAGTACTGCTATCATCCTTGCACGCTTAACTCAATACTTTCACGTATATTTTTTCCATTCTTTACCATATCTTTTTGGACGTAATATTTTACTAATAAACACGAATTTCCTATCGTTACACTATAATTATCCGTGAAACTATCTTTAGAACATAATTTTATTATGTGGCGTGCAAATCTAATATCAAATTGTCCACCATCTAAATCGTATTGAGAAGTCTTTAATTTTTTTTATTACGGTATTATCGTTTGTTTCATTGACTGCTTTATATTCAATTTGATAATACTTGCAAGTGTTTATGATTTTTGTTTTATAATCAATTTGATAATACTTGCAAGTTTATGTAATGTGTGCTTTATCCAAATATTTCAAAGCTAAATTCTTTGCATGCATTTTTAACAATATTCCAAATGTCGGTTGTAATTAAGTTTGCATTTGTTTTTGAAAATATGGTCCACTAATTGGTTTCTATAGCTCTTTAAAACGGTGCAAACAATATTTTCTTAGTTTGTCTCTAGAAGTATTAAGAAAACCTGGTTGAATAGTTGTGGTAATTCAAAACCTTTACGCTCATATATAAATCTAACAATAAATCTAACAAAAGCTCTACAAGAAATTTCAACATTAATAACAAAATTATATCTAGTCCTGGATTTATTTGAAGTTGGTAGGTTCTCTACCATGTTAGACCAAAGTTTGTTCATCAAAATTATGTTTTTTCTAACCAAATGTTTTTTGAATGTTCCGGAGCCACTTTCAGAACCACTATCAGACACAATCTGTCTTTCGATCTGATCTAAACCATTCTTAGCTGTTCTAATTTGATCTATATACTTTTTCGAGTGGATCTGTTCTACTGATATGAAACAAAAAACTGAGTTGAATTTACTCGTCCCGTTCTGAGTTGACTTCAGCTTATACACGATCTTCGGTTTGATCTGATATGCTTTTCCTTCGAGTTGATTTTTGTCTCACCAAGACTTAAAATATTTTCTTCAACAATTTTCTCCATTTTTGGTGATGAAAAAATGTTGGATCTGTAAAACATATCACATCTGAATTTTGATGAACACAAAACCTGTTCGTAAGTTTCTAATGTTTTTATTAAGTGTGCAGGCGGACCAGCTCAGTCGCAAGCTGATCCAGATTAGACGCAAGCTGGTTCAGATCGGACGAGAACCGAAGAAGAGGAGCACTGTAGCATAATAGCTTAGAGCAGATAGCAACGAGCTGAGTGCAGATTTAGGAGATGTTCAAGTTGGAACAGTAAGGGGACGCCCAAGCTGGTCCAGCAGAGGACGAAAATCAGAGAGTAATTGCCATGTGCAATAATCAAGAGCTTGTACACTAAGGTGTCTGCTGATGTACAAGCTAAGCTGGTGCCCAGGTGTGAGCTGGTACACTGGCCAAGAGCTTCATTGAGGAATATATAGTCGACTGCACAGAAATAGGGAAGATCAAGAAGATTATATAGATTTGTAGAAGTACTTCCCAGTGTGTGAGAAAATAATAGAGAGTGAGCTTACACTGTAAACTTCTGACACACAGATTCACTCACATATGAGAGCCGTGAGCTGAATAGATTAGATGAGTGATCACAAAAAAACAAATCATTGTAGTCTTTCTCACTGAGACGTTAAAGAAGTGTTTAGTAAGTCACAGTCTGCGAGCTGGTATACAGTTGTGGCTAGGATTTCTCGCAGACGAGGGCTGTTGGATCGGGTCTGTACAGAGTGCTGCAAGATCAAATCTTCTAGTGGATCCTTCCAGTAATGGGAGAATGGGAGATGTAGGAGATTGAGCTCCGAACTTCCATAAACAAATAGGCGGCGTAATTTCTCTACAGTTTTGTTTACAGCTTACTGCATTCATGCATACATGTATTAAAATCAATCTTTAAGCTTTCAAATTTCAGAAAGTATTTCAGATTTTTTCTGCTTGGTTTTTATACTAGATCTGATATAATTCTCGGTGCAAAAACCTTTCAAGAACCAGAGCTATTTCAGCTCGTTTTTCACAGACCAGATCACACGTGATCTGGACCAGCATGCAGCGCTGCTTCGTGCTGAACCAGCTTAGGCGCGATATGCCTTCTTAATAATGTGTGTTGTTCTTCAAATGATTTTTTAAATGCACGTAAACTGTGTTTTAGATCCAAGAATCGGTGCATGGCACCCGATTCCTCATTTCCGTCACAAAACGTAGAATAGAATACGTAAAAGAATTTAACTTGTATTGAAACACTGCCTAAGATGCTCTTGTTAACTGCATCTAATGTGATATGTGGAACGCCTTTTTCATAGAACTTAACCAATATGATGTTATTTGTTTCAAATTTCAAATCGAGTCAAACCTAGGTCTTCATCATTACGATGTTATCTGGTGTTCCTATCAACAGAAAACATAAACTCTTTCTATTATGACCAAGTTGCTACAAGAAGTGGAACTAATCTGGAGAATGCCTAAAAACTTGAAGTACCAGTTCTGGATTCATGTTCCTTACATGAAG
This sequence comes from Dorcoceras hygrometricum, assembly GCA_001598015.1. Lineage (NCBI taxonomy): Eukaryota > Viridiplantae > Streptophyta > Magnoliopsida > Lamiales > Gesneriaceae > Dorcoceras > Dorcoceras hygrometricum. The sequence continues at coordinate 4,240 of KV018463.1, forward strand.
TTCCAATTTGATTTCTAGCAAATTCTTATCTGATTTAATCTGTACAACTGTGAACTTTGCAGAATAAATCATGATAAGTTTATCCCAAAAAAAATTCTTTTACCTCTTTCATTTACTACTTTCCCATTTTTTCGCATCACGCTCTTTTAAGCACTCCCACAACTTCAGCAATTTGAGATTTGAGTATAGCCACCTCATCACCAAGTTCATTCTTGTTGTCTTGAATCTCCTTCACTAGATCGAATTGTAGTGGAGTCTATCTGGTAGAATCTACTAGAGTCCATCTGCGAGAGTATACAAACTTTGAATTTCTTTAGATAAACTTGAATTTTGTTGATCTATCCACATCTCTCTCACTCCGGTTCTCATTGATTCAAATGCATCAGATAAGCGCTGAAATTATGGAATAGAGGCAGTAGAAGGGATATTCAAGGTACTTGTAGGAACTCGAATCATAGATAAATCTTTGTTAATCCCTAATATGGAAGATGAAAATTTTCGATCTATCCCAAACTCTTTAATAAATTGTGCTCCGATAGCAAAAAATTGTGCCTGCTGCTCGGAAGTTCCTTCAGGAGCCTGATGCTCCTCCATAATCTGGAGCCTAATGCCCCATACCCTCGGTGTGAGAGTGCTGCTCCACAACTGCTGAGTGATAACTAATTCCTTTCCTTTTACTTTGCTAACCACTGTGTCGTTTATCAACGAAGCTCTTGAAAAGAACAGAGTCAGAGCTTTCTATAAATGGATCTTGAAACACCCAAAACCCTCTGAGTCCTGATTACTCCAAGGAGCGGAACATCCGAACCATTCCCTCATCTGACATCGAGAGATCAGACTCGAATTAATCTGCAAAGTGCTGGAAACAAAAGAAGCCATTTGTAATGATAAAGAAAGTAAGTGCACGGGCAGATCCGCGAAGACATTTAGATGTGAATGCTCTGTGTGCTGAGTGCTCAAAGGTAGATACGAAAACGTAAAGAAGGAAATAAATTGTAATAACTTTTAAATATGTGAGAATGGTGAAAATACGTCGGTATATGTGGCAGTGTTAGAATGAAAGAAAATTCTAAAGACGTAATCATACGATTTTAAAAGAAGTTAAAAAAGGCGATTAAATCTCAACCGTTCAAACATTCATGTGTCATACAGGAAACAAATTTTCAAACACCGTGATATATCTGACAGTATATGTGTCTAAGCTGATCGATCAGCATGGGCACAGTCTGAAGACTTTTTTCTTATCATTTGAATAAATTTTCCCCCCCTGAACAACTTCGTTCAGAAATAAGACATCTAAGATACTCGAAATATTTTGAAAATACAATAACTTAGCGTCCGGTATAGGCTTGTGAAGATATCAGCTACTTGGTGATCTATTGATACATGCTCCAGTCAGATGTTCTTCTTTAGTACTGGTCTCTATTGAAATGATGTCTGATGTCAATTCCCCATGGCTTAACCATACAACACGCAGTGTTCATCTCTGTGTGTAGCAGCGCGAGGCAGCACCCATGCACGGCTATCGTGTTGTGCACAGCACCCGGCCATGGGCAAGGCGAGCGGTGCTTGTTGCCATGCGTAGCACGCATCAGCCCATGGCGGAAGCATGATGGGCATAGCCATGCATGTTGTGTTGCACACGGCTGTTGCAGGAAGCACCCGTTCGGCGCTGCCTTCACCATTTTCCGTGGTGGTGGTGGTGCCCGAAGGCTCTGCACGGGCCTGACCCTGGCGGTTCAATAGCCTCGGGCCAATAATTGATGTCGGGACTTTTCTGGTTGGATCGGAATTAAATTTTTATTTATTCAAGGTATTATGCGTGATATTGTTTTCAGTCCAAAATATTTTCAAAAATTAATTTTTGGAAAAATTACATTTTATGAAAATTTACTTTTTGTCCTTTAATTGCAAATTAATTATTTTGATGCAACTGAAATGACAAAATATGATATTTATAAAATATGGTTTTGTCGTTAAAATATGATTTTGGTAGATATTAATCAAATTTGATTTGATTAAATTATTTTATTAGTTTATTTATGTCCATTAATTAGATTAATTGCACAAATAATTCTATTATGGGATGATCGAGAGTCATGACCAATTTGCTATGTGTATCGTAGGTTTGTTGTAATATCTATTTGATATCATTATAAAGTAGGTCTGATTTATGGCATGTTTCCATTGAAAATGTATCCCTATTTCCATTGAAAATGTATCCCTATTTGTCATTGATATTTAAATATAAATATTAGACTTAGTAGGAGATCGAGTTTGAAGATGGTAGAGATGATGATCATAGATATTGAAGACTGAAGACGTGTAAAATGAGAAGTTTATGTAATATGATTGCATTTGCATACTGAATATTACCTAGAATTGGACCTGGATCCGTGATTGGCGACCACGGATCGCATAGCTCTCGGTTATCAATCATCTTTGTTATATATATGATATTTAAGTTGTTGAATCCGCATGTTAAAATTGATGAGACAAAATTTGATTCCAACTCAAACTCTATCCATATATCTATAAATATGGCATTGGGGAGACTCATAAATTAATTCATTGATTATTGAATCATAACTCTAGTCTTCCCTCCCCTCTCCTACTCCACACGCCTCCACCTCCCCTTGGCCGCCGCTACCACCCTTCCGACGCCGTGCCTTGCCTTGTCTATCTCGACAAGGAGATTCCGTTTGTGACAATTCATTGTGCTTTCTAGTGCAAGGAAGTGAAGAAATTTGGAAACCATTCATTGACCGAATCAGGAGAACAAACCGGAGATTCAACCATTAAAGGGGCTATCACAGCTTAAAAACCAAAATAGTAGGAGCTTGTCGCGAAGTCACCAAAGTTAACAATCAAAACCCCTATGAATGTTTGATTATTACCTTAATTTTGTGTTTATGTATGAGCATACCCGGTGCAAAAATTTTAAACTTCCGCTGTGGCACCGGGGCGCGATCCGGATCCGCCGTGCATCAACAGAGAGAACTCCTTGAAATGCTTCAACCGAGTTAAACAAGCTTGTCTTAAATACGTAAGTTGGGGGTAGGCTACAACAAAATGATAATTGCACAACCTATGATCGAATTATAGGATGTTTACTAGCTTACACTCAGCTTTGGTCTGTATTACAAAGACCAATCCTCCAAGCCATACAGAAGCCATTGGTTTCTAAATGAAGAACATTAGAGTACAAGGGTCTACCCTAGAGCAGGGGCTCAAGTACTCCTAACAAAAAATGCTAAGTTGGATCATTTGGTGATGAGTCTGCCCAAGCAACAATTGAGACTATGGCTCCTTGTCATGAGTCCTCAAGTCAAGCCTTCGCCTATGGGATTGAAGAGGAGGAGATTAACCTTAGACCTCAAACAGATAAGGGTAAAACTAAGGTTGATACTAATAAATTACAATCTCCCCTATTCAGGTTTATCAAGAGAAGTGGGAAAGATTAAAATCCATGACAGGAATTAATCCGACAACATCTTGAATTGAAATTTGGAAAATATCCAATGATTTGGATGAGGTCTAATGCTCATCCAAACGATGTCAAGTTGACATGATTTTGGAGCTCTTGCCTCGGTTTAAACCACTTCTCAAGGCTTCTTGGAAATATCACTTCTACCAAAGTGGATTAAAGAATCAGTATGAAACCTGGTCAAATGATGTATATTTGTCTACGGGGGATATTTTAGAGTTGTATTTTTTCAGTGCAGCTCCAGAAGCAGCAGGAAAAAGTTCACATGAAGCCTTTTCATTTCGTCAAGTTAAGGATACCGGATACTAATGCTCAGAAATATATTAAGGATCCTCCAATAGACATTTTTTCTCTAGTCTCTGCATTAAGTGATGATGACATTTTGACTAGAATAGCATGAGGACAATGAGTCTGTCTTACGAAGATGGACAAAGTGAAATTTTCGTTCAAATTCTATCAGATTCCAGTGGACGGATCTTTCATGTTAAACCACATGACAGGAAAAACTACAGGATTTGTGAAGAAATATTTGAAAAGAAAAGAAATTTTTCTGTGAAACAACAAGATTCCAGGGAGCAAAGAGACTCACCGAAACTTTTGTAACATGATACATTGGAAGATTGATAGAAAAGATCTGTGCAGAATGCTCAAACCAGAAAAAGTATAAATTGGTCAGAGATTTCGTCCTAGATCTGACCGGAAGTATCTTGAGAAATAAGTCCAAGTGGCGAGGAACTACATAAGTTATGTTTTCTTTGGGGACCAAAAAAAGCAAAAGATTTCATGATAAAAATAAAGAAGATATGTGATCAACCACTGCAAGACCACCAATCACTTAGTGGAAGACCAGACCATCTGACGAATAACTGAATGGAAAGTTGGTAAGTACTACAAGATTCTTTGTTCAAGGCTGAAGTCCGGGGATGGAATCCACCCAAGACCTCTATAAATAGTGAGATAGAAGAAAGTTGAAGATATCGATCATTCTCTTCAATATTTTAAAATTTTCTTAGTTGTAATATTTTCATTTTATGAATGTTTTATTTTCAGTTACCATAAGTAGCTAAACTTGTTTTCTCCTCCTACGATAGGAGATTATTAATGTAATATTTTTATGTCTGATAAATTTATCATGTTTTCACCCCTCTCATGTATTATTTCAAATTAAATCTTTTACTTCACACCTTGAGGTAGGAAACAAAACAATGATGTGTTGGGTTAAAAAATTCACTGCATGAACTATTAGTTGCTACTTGTGATTAAACTGTGAGAAGTTTGTAAACCTCGATGGACCTGACCCGACAACTTAGGTCCAAAAGATATGAGTTAATTTATTTTATGGAAGCATGATTGACTAAAAAATAAATATTAAATAAGAACATGGGTAAAATTGGAAAACGGTGAATTATAACAAAGAAGTAGTAATACGAGGGAGTTTTTGAACCAAAATTTTCAGACATAGAGTTAAAATAAATTTATTTTGTGGAAACATGATTGACTGAAAAAATAAATGTTAAATAAGAACATGGGTAAAATTGGAAAGCACCAAAATTTTCTGACATGGAGTTAAAAAAAATTCAATTTTGGAAGTAGTGATTTTAAAATAATTTATCCTAATTAAAATAACCTGAAAGTAAATAATAAAAGTTTTTGAGAACAAAGTAGTTTTTTCGAATGTCTACATCTCTTGTTCTCTCATATCCCTAGGCAAGCTAATTCAAAGCTGAAACCTTTCTAGGAGGACCGTTGCGTTCAAATTTTGAAAACCCTAAAAAATTTCAAAGTCATTATTGCTAGGGAGCTCACGAATTGCACGAAACTCCAATAATCTCAAGTCCGGAGAAATGGTTTCAAGAAAAAGCCCCAAACCCTTGGAAGAAACCTCGAAAACAATGATTCTTACACCAAATTCCTCTGTTAAATCCAGCACCACAGTGAACAGCAACGCATCTGAAATTCGGGGCAGCGTTTATTTTCCGGGATGCAGAAAAGATGCGAATTGCAATTGCGAAATCTGCATAGCGAGCTTCAATGCTACTCTTGATTTGATGCCACAGAGTAAGCACAGAAGCTCTCTTACGAAATTCCCTTCTTCGAGGCCTATAGTTTCAAGAAGCCCTGTTGCTTTCAACCCTTCATCAATAGATCTTTCTACTCCAAGACCAAGGGCTCAGATCAAGAAAATCGTTGTTTCACCACCTCTGAATAGTACTTCAAGAATCGATTTTCAGGAAAGAGTGAAGAAGGGAAAAAGGGAGTTGGGATGTGAGCATTTGGTGGCGAGGTGTTGTTTAGTCTTGATCTTGTTTTTGAGTATGGACTACGGGGTTTCCTGGATGGCTTCTGGGGTTTTGGAGACTAGACTTTCGCCGGATATTGTGAAGAATCTGGGTGAGAAATCATGGGATTTCGAGGAATTCAATACAAGGTTTCTTTTCTTGGAGAATGAGTTACAAGGTTTAGTTGGGAAAAAGGTCTCAAGCTGCAGTTCTAATAATTCTCTGTGGAGAATCAGTGAGGTATATTGGGTGAATATTTGGGCTCATTAATTTTAGATATTGCTCTGCGAATTTGTATTTATGAATAATGATAGTATCTTAGGATGAATGAATGAGTTTGAACTTTATATTGATTCTTGTCTGATTCATTCTCGGGATTCTCAATAAATTAAATTCCTATCAATAATGTGCACGCACTTGGTCTTGATTCTTCTTAGACAATATTCTATTCATTATGGGGATTGATCTTTACCGAATCTCAAAAGTGAATTGAACTATCAACTGTAATTTAGGATGGTTTGTTGCTGCATTCACGATGTGTGCTTTATGAATCAATGTCAGAAGAGATAAGCATTTGGGGATGGCCATTACAGACAGCTGGATTGCTCTCATCACAATTTTCTCCCCAATTATTCAGCATTATATCGGGAAGAGTCACACAAGTAAATTATTTATATTTGCATTTCTTACATTCGTTATGCAGTTTTCATATTCTGTTATTGGTTTCATGAGCTAAGAACCTATCCATTGCATTGTTTACATGGCTTACGCTTTGTGATGAATCTTTTGTAATAGTGGTCAAATGGGGAAGCTAAGTATACGATTCACGATGGCAATTGTTCTTGGGTGCAAGAAAAATGGAGTGCCTCTGTGGTGCAGTTTGATCCAAACACGTGGGTTCTTGAGTACAAACGGAGCTTCATACTGAACAATCCAACACCGTTGTCAGCTTTAATGGAGTTCTTGAAGCTTAGGATGACCAGAGAATTTGAAAAGATGAGGCAAGAATTCTGGGTTTTATTAGCATTTGGAAACCAGAATTCCTATTTTTCAGGAAGGGGCATTCAAACTCCAACTTAAGAAAATCTGACACATGAAATATATTTTTGCGCTTCTAAGGGAAAAGACTCATTCTCATTATCCGTGAGAAGCTTAGATGTTAACTAAATTTTTTGTTCTTAAATTGATTTAACTGCAGCTGTTCTATGTATAGATTAATTTGATTATCTCCATGTTCCCAAACCTACTCTCTTTTCTTGTAAAAAGTTCACCATTAGATGCATTTGAAACCAATTTCATTCTGATTGAATGACAAGCTGTCATATGGAGGTGTCGGTCAGATTTGTATTAATTGGATTATCTCATGCCATTGAGTAGTTCTTGGATCTCTTAAGCCATCAAACAAATTGACTTGGTCACCTTGTTAACTGCCATAACTAGTCCATATATACATCTAACGAGCCACAATGCTTCCTCTGAAAGAGCACTGTAGTAAGCCTTGGATGACTGATCCTGTGGGATCCAATAAATTTACGTGAGAGATGATGGCCGGTTATTTGGCATAGGATTCTAACTCAAATCATGTGGTCTACTTCCTGCCTTTGTGGTAACTCAGCTAGCATCGCATCCTCATTTTCCTCTACGATTTTCTTGGTGGATGTGGACACTCATCCGCTGAAAGGAGTTACAAGATGACCACCTATTTCGATGTTGCTCGGAACAAGGACTGGCCTTCTTTACTCACTCGGCTAATTGCGTGATCTCGTAGCAAGGAGTTCCTTGTTACCTCCTGCAAGAAGTTCATGCCTGCTACAGAGTTGGGAGTCATCGAATTGGTGCAGGTGAGAGATCTACTCGCCACTCCATCCTAGGAGTCCTAAGTAGTATGTCGTTGGCCAAATGGGTACAATGTTCTGATCCACTGGTCGTCTGAAGTGCACATTACTAAATATTTTGGTAACTTTGCGAACAAAGTTGTATGTGCTTCAGTGTCAACCACGTCCACAAGTGACATCTTCCTTAGTCATGGTTTCCGATATGTTGGTAATCGGACAAAGACTCAGCAATGGCAATTGCAAAATCTACCGTCTTAATATGTTGTCGTTGTGATCCGTATGTTATTTTAGATATAAAAATATAGAAATCAAAAGGATCCAATCTAATTTCAACGAGTTTTGTTTTTATATTCAATTCAAAATGATTATGCGGGAATCAATTTACATGGTATTAATGTTGTCAACTCTCTTCACGTCCGATATGTTTGTGTAGATAACAATTTAATGGTTTCTCTATGTATTGATTCATCCAACTTTATATTTTTTCACTTTATTTCTATAAATCGAGGACACAATCGAACAACCAACTCTTTAATTCTTCTCAATAACTTTGTAAATATAGGAAAATTAATAAAACAGTAAAAACCAAATGAAGTTTTTAGATATACATAAATATTTAAGTCGTCACATGTACTATTTAAAAGCATCAAATTTTGTTTAGAAAAGCACGAAATTGCTATGTGACATCAATAAATTAACGATTCTTATATAACATTATAATTTATCTTTTAGAAAACATCCGACAATGTATATTTCGTGCATAATATATTTTCCCACGAATTTACATATAAACAACGTAAAGAAAAACCACATTCGACAACAAAAATTGCAAAGACGTTAAAATCAATTTCAAATTAAATTGCATACGGTTTGATGTTTAAATAATTTATTTTTTTATTATTTTTGTAAGGTACTGATATTTACACTCACAATTTGTTAAATGTACTCCACTTCTAATTCTCATGGTAAAATGGACAATCCTACTCTTCTATTCAATATTCATTCGATAAATTCATTAATAATATGATTATTTCCAAATATAGAACTGTAGTTACTTGAAAGATTATAACTAAATTTGTCAATATGAAAAAGGAAAAGGAAAAATACGTGGATAAACAATATATTATATCTTGATCTCCATAATCGTTTTTTTTTTAAATGTTTTAAGTTTCTGTTTGTTTTCTTAACCAAGTGATTATTTATTATGTTATTGTTGGAGTATTTAAGTTTTGGTTAAAGACAAAAGAGATTAATAAATTAGCTTAGGGATTAATCGACCAGATCAAGAAGGAGCTTACTGCGTTGATTAATCAAACCGGATTGGAGCTAAGCTGGTTAAGGACAAACTAGCTCAGGGACTCTAGAACTAAGCTAAGATGATTAAGGTCAAACCAGCTCAGAGATGTTAGATCAGAGCTAATCTGGTTAAGGACATCAGCTCGGAGGAACAGAAACAGTTTATCAGTTGAAAGAAGAATAGATTATCTTTATCAGATCATATTAAAAGTGCAGAGAAAATTGGAACAGAACAGGTAGAACGTACCTTGTATTGGATCAGTTGAGAAACCAGTTCGGAACGAGAAGTGTATTATTAGACCAGCTGAAAGACCAGTTTGGACAGACCGGCTGAGAGACCAGTTTGGATAAACCAGCTCGGAGCAAAATAGGTTTAGTACAACTGTCCTCATATCGAGATCTAATCAGAGAAGATAGTGAACTAAGATTACAATTTAAAATAGTACAGTACAAAGAGACCAGATCGGACAAACCATATTAGAACAGTTCAGTACAGCGACCAGATCGGAGTCAAGTTGAGTAAAAACAACTCAGCTAAAAGGATTTCAGATTATTTTGAAGTTTCGTACAACTTGATTTGATGTGTTGACTTCTCAGGTCTCTTTGTAGTCGCTGGGACTACCTTTAGCAAATTCCAGATATACAAAGATCTATTTTTCAACTGAGTACGACGGAGTGTATGCTAAAAGAGGAAAGTATTTAATGAAGATGTACGTGAACAGTACAAGCATTAAAGACGCCGCAGACATATCCATTGGATCTATACGAGGACGCTTGTAATGAACATTTCTTCGATCATTGAACCTCGTAACTATGTCAAGCTAGTGAGAAACCAGAGTGGTGCCAAGCCATGGAGTCTGAACTTGATGATTTAGAGAGCAACAATACATGGTATGTGGTTTCCTTACCTCCTGATAAGCGAGCCACTGGTTGCCGCTAGGTATGCAAGGCTAAATTTCACGCTGATGGAACATTAGAAAGGTACAAGGCATGGTTGATGGCGAAGGGTTATACGCAGCAAGAGGGAGTGAAATTCTTTAAAACATTCTCACTTGTAGCTAAGGTAGCTATCGTTAGAATCTTGCTAGCTCTCGCCACTATAAAAGGCTGGTTTCTCACTCAACTTGATGTGAACAACGCCTTTTTGCATGGGGATTTGCATGAGGAAATATATATGACTTTACCTCCTGGCTACAATAAAAGATCGACAAGTCTCCCACCTATTGTCGTGTGTAGGATACATAAGTCTCTATATGGTTTAAGGCAAGCGTCCCGCCAATGGTTCGCTAAGTTTTCCTCCACATTGCTTGATATTGGGTTTTTTCAGTCTCATGCTGATAACTATATCTTTATTCGCTCGAGTCATGCTGGCTTTATAGCCCTGCTTGTGTATGTCGACGACATTATAATTGCAAAGACCGACAAGCGGGAAGTGTTGGCACAGTGGCGGATCCGGATCCCGTTCCCGGGGGCGCAGCGGAAGTTTCAAATTTGCCTCGGAAATTCTCAATTCATAACAAATAATGCACTAAACATACATAGGATGTTTTAATGAAGGTTATCTTGCTGGCGTCTAGGCGCCTAGCTCCGACCAGAATCACAGGGAAACTGGCACTTCAAGGTAGGCGGCAGTAGATCTCCTAATCCGGTCCACGATTGGAAACAGGACTTCTTCGTCAGTCTGCACTAGAAGAGCTGACAAATTTGACATGAATGGAATCTCCTCGTCGTCGTGATCGGAACGAGTCCAACCACGAAGAAATCGGGCGACGGCGCAAGGGCGGGCGGCGGCCGTGAGAGAGTAGGAGAGGAGGGGCGGCTTTGCTAGGGTTTAGAGTGTTAAGTGTGTGCATAATAACCCTAGGCCAATAATAAGTAGACATGTGATGGGCTTGGACCGGCCCAATGGGCCTGGGTCAGGCCCATGTCCATATGAACATTCGATTCATTTCCATCACTGTGACTTCATCATAACTCCGATCGACGATCTGATCGGAGCGATCTACACAGTTTCCAAAATTGAGTATTATGATGCGAAAACAATTTTTCAGACCACCTAGTCCTAAATTGCAGTTTAGCCCCTCACCTTTAGGGAAATCGCAATTTTACCCATGTTGACTTTTAGGAAGTCGCACTCCCTAAATTCCTCCTCCTCTGCTAAACACATTGAGCTCAGTTTCCGTACGGGAATCGTGAATCCAGTACTTGTGTGACCCTCAATGGTTCAGGGATACAGCTAGCCGTGGGCCCACAACCATTGTGACTCCGAAATCATAATTTCGGACCGACCCATCGGATCATGGTAAAGCGCCTAGCAACATCGCCCCATGATCCCCTAGGTATCACTGATAGTGCCTGCAAGAACCAGTTGGTCATGGTTAGCATACAGTACGGTCCTTTCAACACACATATCCCGATCAGATCAACGACCATTGGTAAATCGAGAGTCGCTAGAGATCCGATATCTTTGCATACATCACGGAGATCAAATAGTGACATTACGAGTGTTACTAGGTAAACCCATTTACCTAAAACACATCTAGTACTCTGACCAGAGATTTATCACACTATTACCTCCTCAGATAGCATAGGATATCCACGCATGAAAGCGAGCGGTGAATCCTCGACAACGAAGCATCGACTCCTACTGTAACGACCCTCATTTTCTTGATGGAATAATCATAAGTTTTGGGGTACAATTGAATGAAATCAAAAGTTATAAACATCGGAGAATGGATCGCTACTAACTATCTGGGTTGAAACGAGAATAATAAAATTATTCACATTCGAAGATGAGAAATCTGGAATAACTCATGCAAAGGTGCGGAAATGATGAAATCTGGTATATCATATTTAAATGATACATCTCGTAGTGTGATAACGTCTGGTACAGATTTCTACAACATAACTAATTTAGAAATCTGTTTTGATACAAATTCATAACAAAATATTCAGTACAATACAAAAGTGTTCCAAAAAGAAACTATGAAATCTGGAACAGAATGAAATAAAGAAATCTGTTGTCCACGATAAACACATCCCTTCCATTCTGTTCATCTCCCTCCAGCTTCCTAATGTGAATTACCTGCACTCAATGAAAACTAGTGAGCCAAAGGCCCAGCAGGTAAAATCTGGAATAACGAAAGCAAATCATACAATCGTCCATGAACTAATACATACTGGAGTCTGAACTTGAATCACGCTTATGAATAAACAAGCGTGAACATAAGTATGAAATCTGAATCAAGTATGAAAGAATAAAACATGAATCAATTCTGAAAACATTTTCTTTAAACATTCTTAAGAGCTGCGATTAAAATCACACTTGTGCTCTTCATTCATTTTCTGGAAAATTATGACAACACTTTAAACATTTGGTCCATTTCGTTTGATCAAACTCCTGATATCAGTCTTAGCACTATGGCTCATTGTTGAAGGGGTATATAGATCTGTCGATCCATAATCCTGATCCTTCCTTGGGTTTTGAAGGGGTATACAGTTCATCAACCGTAATCCTGATCCTTCCTGGGGACCCTTTCGCTGTCATAACTTAAAACATTTCATAAAACATTGTTCTGATCTTTATTTTCTTTCATAAATCTGTGTTCTTTCTCTCTTGTATGAATTACTGGTTTTCTCTTAACTAATGATGTTCTGGAACTGTAAATGATTTTTCTGTAAAGCTTGCGAAGATGAAAACTGAATAAATTAGCTAGTTGAATCTGTCAGATAAGTCGAAAGATTCATTTGAATTGAAGTGTAAACGAGTAAGAAATCAAATTCTGAAATTTCGTTATCTGTTGAAGAAAACGAAGAATGAACAGTAACCAGCTGAAATGAACAGTATCAGTCGCAAGACTAATACCAGCTGAATGAACAGTACCAGTCGCAACGAATAGGAACCAGTCGCAAGACAAGAACCAGTCGCAAGGTCTTATTTTAAACAAAACGGCGTCGTTAACATATCGACCAGCCGCAGGAAAAATATTAACAACCAGTCGCAATGAACTGTACTTAAAAACAATAAAGCAACTGCTGAAATATCAAAATGGAATGCATCTGCTGAATTTATGAAAGTAATGCATCTGCTGAAATATGCATCTGCTGAATTTATGGAAGTAATGCATCTGCTGAAATATGCATCTGCTGAATTTATGGAAGTAATGCATCTGCTGAAATATGCATCTGCTGAATTCTAATAAAATGCATCTGCTGAGTATGCATCTGCTGAATATGCATCTGCTGAATTTACGAAAGCAATGCATCTGCTGAATTTACGAAAGCAATGCATCTGCTGAATTTACGAAAGCAATGCATCTGCTGAATACCAACAGCTGATGAACAAACTATCAGCTGATGAATATACTATCAGCTGATGAACAATAAAATATGCAACAGCTGAAATCTATACTTAGAATATTCATACTTAACATGTAGATAACCATGAACTACGAAGGTTACCTTCCTCTAAAGACTTCGACATATCTTATGAAACTTCTGGAAAAGATCGAATAAGCTACTTGTAAGCTAATTCGATGAATGAATCACTGAAAACCTCAAGAATTCATTAGAAGAACATCATCAAAACATTTTCTAAATCATCTTTGAATCAAAATACAGTAACTCAACTTCTTTCGAAAACAGAGCATGAACTTTACGGTTTTCTTGAAGAACAACCGAGGCCATCTCCCTTTTCTTTAAACCCATACATAATCATAAAAACAGAATTGAATATATGCTTTCTATGAGTGAGCAAGAAACAGAGTTTACTTGCCTGGTATCTTTAACACAATAACAACAGAGAATCCAGCAACTCCTAACGCGCCGCCTGTTTCCTTTAAAACACTTTGAAATTATTTTGTTCGGCTTCTTGAGAGAGAGCACCGCTTAATATGATTTGGTTTGAAAGTAATGATGCATGAAGCAGTTCAATATCCTATTTATATGAATTACAATGACTAAGGAATGAAAACACGTTATATCAATATGCCAAATTCGAAAAGAAGCGTACTCTGTTTTAAAATAAAAATGCATATGAAGTCCGAACTATTTTACGTAAAACAAAGGATTCATTAGGCTTGTAGAAATCAACTAACCTCTGCTATAATTGCATTCATAACATCTGAATATCAATCCATACAAAAATGAAGATTGATCATTGCGCAAGAAATGAAATCTAGACGCACGCAAATATGAAATCTGACCTTTAGCCTTTAACTAAAGAAAAGCTAATCAATGCATAGGCAGAAATCTGAAACTTGATCAATTCGAAGATTGAAATCAAATAGCATTGTAATCTCTCAAATCTCATAATTCTTAATTGTGGACTTCTAAAAGATCTGGTCGTTACACCTACATGCATCGGAACTCACCCAATCCCGCCACCTAATCACCCCAAATGAGTCGGTAAACGGGTCAAAGTGAGGCACCTATCATGTAGAGTCTCAATGACGTTTCGAGTAGTGAGGACTAATCAGTACAACCAAGACCTTGGACTTATCCACTCGACAAATGGTAACCACTTGGAAAATCCGAACGAGGGTAGGTCGATAGATCACCAGGTCACTATCCATCTGCATGCTCAGAACATCACAATGTTCCCTACCAATGAAACATGGTACTTCGCATCGCAGATGCTAGTTTCAAGCTCGGGCGGCCTTATCCTCATTTTGACGGCCCAATCGACTAGGAACGAGTTTAGAACACACAGTGACTATTAGATGTGTTTCATGATAGCCATCATATCAACTATCACATCTAACATACACTATGGTGCATTCTAGGTCTTTATCCAACACAATTGTTAACATTATAACATAATGAAAATAAAGAACGCCATAAAAGAAATGCGAATTTCATAAATAAAGATCGTCATACACAAGAGTCAATAAAACCCACACGCCACAAGTTGGCTAGTCATGCATCTACTCTAACAGGAAGCTGCTACTTTAACCTCCTTTCTTGATAGTAAATTCAAATTGAAGGATCTGGATCCCTTGAAGTAGTTCTTGGTATTGAAGTAGCTCATTCTTCCCGTGGAATTTCAATCTATCAATTCCATTATGTGTTGCAATTTCTTATGGATGCATATATGCTTGGATGCAAGCCGTGCTCCACGCCTCTGGATGGGAACCGGACACCTAGTTTTGGGGATGGTGATTTGTTGTCTGTTCCTTCTGAATATCGTGCTCTCATTGGAAAATTGTACTTGACTATTGCACGCCCTGATCTTTCATACTCTGTTAACAAGCTGAGTCAATTTGTGTCCAAGCCACGAAGTACACATTTGCAGGGTGTCTACTCTGTTCTTAAGTATGTTAAATGGTCCTAGTTCATAAACTCCACCTAACCTCACTGTATTTTCGGACTTGTATTGGGTTGCCTGTCCTGACACTCGTCGATATCTTTTGGGATTTTGTGTCCTACTCGGTGAATCATTAATACTGGAAGTCGAAGAAACAACAAAAAAGTTTCCAGTTCGTCTATTGAAACAGAATATCGATCTATGGCTCATGCTACATGTGAAGTAGTTTGACTTTTGTCACTGCTTAATGATTTTCAGACCTAAATATAAATCATCGGCTTCGTTTTTTTTGTGATAGCAAGCATGATATCCATATAGCATCTAACCATGTTTTCGTTTTTTGATATCCATATAGCATCTAACCATGTTTTCTATGAACAAACGAAACACATCGACTTCGATTGCCATACCGTTTGAGAATGATCGCTGCAGAGCCTTATCAAACTTATGCATATCTCTACTAGGAGTGAGCAAAACATCGGTTAAACCGAAATAACCGACGAAATCGAATCGAATAATTATACCGGTTCGGTTATTTCGGTTAATAGGTTTTTATTTTTAAAAAAAATCGGTTAAATCGGTTCAGTTACGGTTTTTATTTTTCAAAAAATGGGTTAAATCGGTTAACCGAAATAACCGATTTTATAAATTAACTATTATTTGTATATATTAATATATTATAATATCTATTAATTTAATAGTAGAATATACCCTAAATCCTTAACCTCTCTTTCCCGTAATCCCGTCAATTGAGATTTCTTCGGTTCTTCCCTAAATTTGTATATATTAATATATTATAATATTTTATTAATTTCAATAGTAAAATATACCCATTTTAATTGTTATGCTTACCTTAAAAAAAATTTCCCAAAATATATCGGTTTTTTCGGTTTCGGTTATTATCGGTTTTTGTAAAAAAATCGGTCGGTTCGGTTATCTTAAAAAAAAATCGATTATGCTCGGTTTTAAAAAAAGCGGTTCGATCGGTAATCGAACCGACCGAATACTCACCCCTAATCTCTACTACTTTACAACTTGTAGATTTTGTTCACTAAACCCATGCTCCATTCTCGCTTCCGCATGGTATTGTCCAAGATGGGCATTCACAACATTCATGCTCCACCTTGAGAGAGGCATATTAAATAATGGAGTGATGATCTATTCTGCTGATAGAAGAGAGCGTATCCGATCTGCTGACAGAACAGAACATGGCGTACCCGATCTTCTGATAGAACAGAACGTACCCGATCTATTGATAGAAAGGAACAAGGCGTACCCGATGTGCTGACATAATAGAACATCCCAATCTGTTGACAGATAGAGCATCCTGATCAGCTTACTGAATAGAACTGGTTTGTTGTTCCCGTTTGTTTGTTATCGTATAAACACACATGCCACTTTTCTTTTCCTTTTCTTTTCATTTCTTTTTCTATTGTTTTTCTTCGTCCGTATATAATACATGATTGATTGATTGTTTGATAAGAACGTAAATAGAAATTATTTCTCATTCTAACTCTAAATTATGATATTATTAATAAATTTATTACCAAAACGCAATCAATGAAGGAGTAAATGTAATAAATGGTGGAATCACATTTTTTACCATTTTTTCATTATGTGGAATATTACACGTAGCAAAAGGGTGATTTAACAGTTTGTGATAAACCCGAGACTTGGAACTTTTCATGGAGTTGCTGTCTGAGCCATTCTGATCCGATTTCAAAATCTAGAGCCTTCTCGCTTCGCAATGTTTCATCTAGGAAGCCAAGCGAAAATGGGTTCAGCCATTGTTGATCTTTGGCAGCTACTTCTCTCAAAAAAGGTTTATTTTTTTCCTGTTTTTCTTTTAAAATGGGCAATCGTATCCTTTTTGTGATTAACTGGAATTCGCTCTGCAGTTTGATATATCATTTAATAGATGGTATTACAAATTGATCGGTTCTGATATACCCAACACTATGTTCGCCAATAGCTCGGTGGTGTTGGGGTTCAGATTTGATAAAAATGAAAAATTTATTGGTTTTTGGAGCTGCGTTTGTATTTTGGCAACCATTTGATTTCCGTTAATTCAGTTTGTCTTTTTTTTTTTTAGGGTGGTGGTGATGTAAAGGAGCAAGAGAGAATGACAATTCAAGAAGCAAATTTAATGATGTCATGGCGAAATCAGTCTCTGAGAAACTCGATGATGGGTTGCTCTGGTGCTACTATTGTTTCAATGCTAGGTAAGTGTTTGCATGATTATTTTTGACGACAGAACTTATAATTCAGATAACTTGTGCAGTCTAGGACTTTATGTACAAAAGAATGCGCCTGAATGTCTTGGGAGAAGTACGTATTTTTTAGATTGGATTTCCTGGTAAGAATTTATTTTCTGAGTCACTCTCACTGAGGTATTTAGACTACCAGTGGATGTGAGAGAGGCAAGGGTTAATCTATGATGGAACTAATGGTTGGTATTTGTGGCTTGTGTTGTGTACGCATGCGGAAGGACGTTGGCTTGAATAGTAACTTTCGGTAGTTATGAAACCTACCACATTGGCATTTGGGGTATTTTGGCGTAGTGAGCTTATTCTAATGAGCGGGGGAGGGAACGTGAAGAATCAATCTATTACTTTTCTTCAGATTTGGTTTCTAATGTAATTCACTTGATTGATTTGTGCCTTAGTCAAAGGTGATAGTGAAGTATTTGAGCAACAACTTGGTCATGTGTAATGGATTTTTGTCTTCTAAGTGAATTGGATTATAGAACTGTTATTGATGCCTTCCATAATGGGTAAATTTGAATCAAATTTGTTTCTTATTTGCTTGTTACATACCAGTGCTTTGAAATGGGCTAAAGGGTGCTGTTGATGGAGATACAAATGGTGTATCTTCTGCACCCTGCTAATTAGGTATTTATTTTCATGGACGTGGGGAAGCATGCACTCTATTTAATAATCCAACCAAGTATTAGTACTTACTTACGAATGTTCTTATTATATTGTGTGGTTTCACATTATTAAAACCTATTAATTTAGTATCTACTAAGATCTGTGGTTCTTAGGGTCTCAATGCGTTACTTTATGTTATTGTTTCCAGTGATCCCGAGAAGAATAAATATTTTTGCCCGTGGTAGCCTTTTACTTGGTAAGCAATTTTATACCTTTCTCATGTCTTTTATATCCTTAAACCTTTTGTATTTATGCATATCCTCAGTTTTTACGGGTTTAAGCCCTTGGTAATTAAGCAGTGAAATTGAATTAAACTGTTTGGCTGGTCGCCAAGTGTCATCATCTTGTTCATAACAACTTCAGTCAGAAAGATCTACAGCCAAAAATAATGGAATAAATTCATGTTTTGTGTAAGCTAGCAATCAGATGTGGAACAAATAATGAAAATTATTTGAAAGAAAATATAGAGTCGTGAACTGTCTAGATACCACACTTTGAGTTAGATAGTGTCAGATCTAAATTATTCCATCATTTCTTCATTTCCCATATAGTCTATATTAAGAGATCTATTAATTGATATATTTGTAGGGGCTTCCATTTTTTGCGCATCGTGGAATTTTTGTAGGTCTCTTGAATCATGGACCGACCATTTTCTTTCGCTGGAAGGTAGTCGGATGCAGAGTGAGTTGGCAAACATGTAAAAAATTTCTTGCTGAAGCCTCAAAATTTTGCAACTCTTTTTCGTCTGGTTTTGTGTACTTATTTATGTCAGTGCCACTAGAATCTTAAACAATATGTGGCCAAATTTGATATTTAAGGTTAGAACTACAATGATTGCTGGTGTCTTTCGCATTATTTGGCATCATTCTGCAAATCCTTGGAGAGTTTACTAGTTGAGTTTCCAGCAGTAGAAATTTTGCAAAAAGAGAATGGGAGACAGCACATGGTGTATGTAATTAGGTTATGGATGCCCACATCCACGACTTGATTCCTAGAGGTTGGAAATTATAATTCAAACTCTCAGTTCAGATTGTCATCTTCTTATACAGATAACAATATATTGGAATGTTCATAGTAGAAGATCTTTCCTAATAATAAATCACGATCAAATCATATTAAATATTTGTTTTAACTTCAAAAACTCTTTTTCGCTATGTTAGTAGGGTGATTGCACTTGTTGACTAAATGATAATCGAAAACTCAAAAGTTTTCTGATGTTTTAATATTTCTTTTGGAGTTAACGTTTGAGGGCAATCTATATTTGTTCATCTATCACTCCCTTTTTCCTAAATTTCCCGTTTGGGATGTTGGTACCGTTAGATTCCTCTCCTCAAGGCCGTTGTTTTGAGACCTGTCTCGCAACCTGAGGTGGCCGGAGGATGGAAGTCGACAACTTGGAAGGGTACGACTAAGCTGCTATCTCCGGCCGTTTGAGGAGACCACTTTGGTTGCTGTTTGTTCCTCCCCTCCTTGCCGTTGTTCAGAGTTTCGAGTGTGAGTGTGTTGGTCGAGTGAGAAGAGAATCGTTCAAGTTGTGAGAATGGGTAGAGTAGGCTTGAGGGCTTGAGCTGAGTGGTGTGTGCTGATATGGGTAGTGCAAACCTTTCATCTGAGCATTGGAAGGTAAGTAGATGTAATCCTGTAGCAAAATGGTCTAGAACATATGCTATGTTCAAAATGGAGGATTGAAACTATGAATTTCAGCAATAATTTCTATACTATGTTCACCAAAATTGTTGATATATGTGACAAAAAATAGCTAGGTGACATTGGTGGTGCGTTTCACATTGTGAATTCCCTTAGGTGTCATGAAATGACAAATTTGAGAATAGGAGTAAAAAATTCAGTGACAGATAGGGACCATGAACATATATTATTGTTGTTTAATGAATAGTGTGGAAGATCTTAACTTTCTTCCATAGATAACGATGACAAGTTTGAGAGAAAACGGGATATTAATAGTTTCAACATAATAGAGTTCATGTCTGTTGTATCAGAATCACAGGATAATCGAAGCCAGAGCAAATGGAGACTTAAAGCAAAACAGATGACCGATTCATTAGAAGAAGCAGGGCCAACAAGCACGCCCCGTGCATTTCCTTCCTTCTTGCCACCCTTGTTGTGAAATTGCTCAAGATTCTCGATGATGATAACCAACACAGTCTGATTTACACTTCTTATATTCTGTTATGCATGAGTTATATAACTTGTTTCTTGATTGCAGAATATACACACGCACACAAGCAGTAAAAATCAACACCAAGATTTACGTGGTTCGATCAAGATGATCTACATCCACGGGAGGGAAAGATTGCTATCTTTATTGATCACAAAGGTACAAATATCAGCATCTACTCTTCTACTGTCAAGAACACTTATCTGTTTACAAGAGAAAACCACACACAATTGATCACCAGAACATCTTCTACACTGCAGGTACAAGTTCTTGATCACACTGCTTCTCCACAGTTTCTTCTTCTCCAGATTGATGCCTTCTGTGTTCAGAGTATTTCCGATTTCCACTGATGAGTAAGTATATGAGAGTGAGTATGTAGTCTGGAGTGTTTTCTGAAAATCACGTTCCCTTGTATACATTTCCAGTAGCCCAGAAACTTGATTTCCCAGTTCCTGACCCATACCCGTTTCTGCCCCATTTCAAGTGATTCTATTTGTTGGATTGATGACACCAACGGTTTTTCCAACTGCTCACAAACCTCATCCTTCATCGAACTAATCCTTTTGTACATATTGAAAATCCCATTTCTATCATAAAGAAATGGATATCTACAATCATTGTTAATGTTTAGATTTTTTGTTCTCTTGTGTTTGTGATTTTTCCAATCTTGAACAAAAAGCCGTTAATGATTCAATCTTTTCACTCTCATCTTCCAAGAAACCATATTTTCATCAAGAATTTGGTCGTGGTAATATTCTATTTGTTTTCATCTCTAAAACATATTGAGGCTATGAGAGTCCACCCCATGACAACCAAGAGAAACGTTGCCATCCGAGACGACGGTCACGATTTCCACCCTATGGAAGCAAATGCCCAGAAAAAGCTCAAGAAACTCCCTCATGTTTTCAGCAAAGTCCTGGAGCTTCCCTTTAGGTCGGATGCAAACGTGGTGGTGGAAGAGGGGGATGAGTTCTTTCGATTCATCGTCGAAATCGAGGTTGATGCTGGCTATAATGTCAGCACAGGTGATGTTAGGGCCCATGCAGTGGAGATTCATCCTGGTGTGATCAAGATTGTTGTCAGAAACGACCTGGAGTTAACGATGAGTGATGTGGAGTTGTCCTTAAACAAGTTGGAGATCGACACATGGCGGTATCGGCTGCCACCTTCGAGCCTCCCGGAGATGGCCACCGCGATGTTCGTGGACGGAGAATTGATCGTCACCGTGCCCAAGGGCGGAGGGAGGAGAGACTTTGTGGATGGGATAGATGGTTGGGGAAGTGGCAACCTCGTTCTTGTACAATGATGGGTTTCAAAAATGTGTTGTTTATATGGTTCAATTGTTGTTTTTTTTACCTTAACTTTCTATTCTAATAAAATGATGGATTGGGCTGTATATTGGTGTGAGACCATTTATGATTTTACCATCCTGGAAATTCTTGTTGATTGTGATGACTTTTTGGTCCCTCCAATTTTATCCCTTGTGGGTATCTTTCACTGAAAATAATTTCGAAAAATCATCTTTAGTATTTTTATAAATGCAATACTCATAACAATAAAAGTTGAATATCCAACCGTCAATTAATGAGATTCCACCCTTGACATTACCCCAGGTATACGTCTAAAAGGTTCTCATTTATTAAAAATATGGAGTCACGTGATTTGCAAAGCGGATGTCATATATAAAATAAATAACCCTTATATGCTTATATTTTGTATAAATCAATTGGAAAAAATCAGATAAATACTCGGGAAATTATTATATTTTTCACTTTCCATACACGAATGCCATATTATTTTCGCAACACGTTTCAGGAGCCCATCCATCTTGCCTTCTACTGGTTTTTTGATTCACACATAGTGCTGTAGATCACCAAATCAAACGAAATATCCATTCAGTTATCTGCAGCGGGAATTGGAAGTACTCGCGGCACTAACTTGGAGAAGATTATGGCTTCAGCTAAAGCGCCTTGCCTCAATCATATCGCCAGAGAATCCACTGACATCAAGCGCCTGGCACAATTTTATAAGGAGGTCTTGTTTCCACTCCATCCTTTTTATTGTTTAGTTTTTATGAAAATATTGGGTTAGTTTTGGAAATGGAGTCCTGGGTTTACTGGTTCTTGGCAAGTAAATTATAGTCCGTAATATAGTTTTGCGTTTTGTATGTATACGGCATGTTCTTGGGCCAGTAAATTATAGTCCGTAATATAGTTTTGCGTTTTGTATGTATACGGCATGTAAAGATTTTCTAGATATCTTGATCGGCTAAGAGAAAAACGAGTTGGTGTGGAACATGTTTATATGGACTTGTGAGTTCGTTCTTTTTTTGGCGGTTCATGGGAATGAGTGGCTCATAAGTTTTGATCGTAGGTTGTATGCCATGTGCTTGTGTTTGTTCCTGTGCCTGACTGTTCCTGTTGTATTTTGGGAAAACATCCATCATTTAAAAATTTATTTGGACAACTGTGAGTTGGATGTGTGTGTTTCTTTCAGATTTTTGGTTTCGAGCAAGTGGAATCTCCAAAGTTCGATTGTGAGGTGATATGGTTGAAGTTGGGTTCATCTTTGCTTCTTCATCTCATAGAAAGGAACCCCAATTCTAAGCTTCCAGAAAGTCCGTGGAACACCGCTTCAGCAGTGATTGACCCCAGCAATCTTCCCAGAGGACATCATATCTGTATCTATGTACCCAATTTTAATTCGATTGCACAGAATCTTAAGGTGATTTAATGATCTTTGCCCTCTTTGGTATGCCTATATTGGATCTATGGGATTGTAGTTTATCACATTCTTGGCACTTGGGGATGATCTTTGGCAGATATGATCATGTTGAAATTTATTATTTTGTCGGCCCTTGTACCTGGATATAGTTTTTAATGTTTCGCAAGGTAGGCAAGATCTGGTCACAAACAAGTATCGACTGTATATATCCAACATCTGAGTGTCCAGACGCAACATATTCAGACGACGTCACACTTATCAATCCAGATCTAGGTTCCCCTGCGACTGGTACTTACCGCGACTGGTATAACACTGCGACTGGTATACTCTGCGACTGGTATATACTGCGACTGGTATACGCTGCGACTGGTATATACTCAACACAACATGCTTCTCTCAGCTGGTTGTCTATTGTTCCCCCTGAACATATGACTTGCAACTAAATTAAGCGATGGCTAACAACCTGCAAATGTTAGTGCCCAGACAATCAAGGCAATTCAAGGAGACCTAAAATATTTCTAAAATAAGAAAACTTAGCGTCTGGCAGAGGTTTGGTGAAGATGTCAGCAACTTGTTGCTCCGTCGACACATACTCCAACCGGACGTCCTTCTTTAGCACATGGTCTCTGATGAAATGATGCCTGATGTCGATGTGTTTGGTTCTCGAATGCAGCACAGGGTTTTGGGTGATCGCTATTGCACTTGTGTTGTCACAAAGAATAGGAGATTCGGAAGCATCAATGCCATAATCCTTCAATTGATGTTGAATCCAGAGGATTTGAGCGTAACAACTGTCAGCAGCAAGATACTCTGCTTCAGCTGTTGACGTGTCAATTGATGTTTGCTTCTTACTGAACCAGGAGATTAGTCGATCCCCTAAGAATTGACATGTTCCACTTGTGCTCCTGCGATCAATCCTGCAACCTGCGTAATCAGCATCACTGTAACCTATTAGTTGAAAGCCTGAGTCTTTGGGATACCAAAGACCCACGTTGGAAGTACCCTTTAAGTATTTTAATATTCGCTTTACAGCAATGTAATGCGATTGCTTTGGCTCTGCTTGGAATCTAGCACACATACAGACAGCAAACATGATGTCTGGTCTGCTAGCAGTTAAGTATAGCAAAGAGCCTATAATACCACGATACAATGATACCTCAATGGCAGTTCCAGCTTCGTCTTTGTCCATATTTATTGAAGAGCTCATGGGAGTCGCTGCTGCTGAGCTATTTTCCATTCCCAATTTCTTCAGCAGTTCTTTTGTATATTTTGCCTGGTTGATGAATATTCCATTCTCCAACTGGCGAACTTGTAATCCCAAAAAGAAAGTCAGCTCCCCCATCATACTCATCTCGAACTTGTCCTGCATCAACTTAGAAAACTTTTTGCACAGCTTGGGGTTAGATGACCGAAAGATAATATCATCGACATATATTTGAACTAGCAAAATATGGTCATCCTTAACAAACTTAAACAATGTCTTATCTACTGTGCCTATAGTGAATTGATGCTCAAGTAGAAATTTAGTGAGTGTATCATACCAAGCTCTGGGTGCTTGCTTCAGCCCATATAGAGCTTTATCCAGTTTGTAAACAAAGTCTGGATGTGTATGATCTATGAAGCCAGGAGGTTGTGCAACATACACTTCCTTTGTCAAGACGCTTAGAAAGGCACTCTTGACATCCATCTGAAAGACTTTGAAGTCTTTATATGCAGCATAGGCAAGGAACATGCGTATGGCCTCTAATCTTGCTACTGGTGCAAAGGTCTCGTCAAAGTCTATACCTTCCATTTGTCTAAAACCTTGTGCTACCAACCTAGCTTTGTTTCTGGTCACTACGCCATCTTCATTCAGTTTATTTCTAGCCCATATAGAGCTTTATCCAGTTTGTAAACAAAGTCTGGATGTGTATGATCTATGAAGCCAGGAGGTTGTGCAACATACACTTCCTCTGTCAAGACACCATTTAGAAAGGCACTCTTGACATCCATCTGAAAGACTTTGAAGTCTTTATATGCAGCATATGCAAGGAACATGCGTATGGCCTCTAATCTTGCTACTGGTGCAAAGGTCTCGTCAAAGTCTATACCTTCCATTTGTCTAAAACCTTGTACTACCAACCTAGCTTTGTTTCTAGTCACTACGCCATCTTCATTCAGTTTGTTCCTAAAGACCCAACGTGTTCCTACCACTGAATGATTATTAGGTCTAGGTACAAGTGTCCATACTTTATTACGTTCAAACTGATTAAGTTCTTCCTGCATTGCATCTATCCAACTTGGGTCTGCTAAGGCCTCATCTATTTTCTTAGGTTATATATGTGATAGAAATGCAGCATCAAAATGATCATACTGAGATAGCTGGCCTCGTGTGCGAACGGGGGATTCGAAATTACCTATGACTTGCTCAGGTGGATGATTTCTGTTCCACCGGAGATTAAGTCCAATGGGATTTGTTCTTTATTCCCCCTGTGTTGCTGGATGGTTTGCAACGACTGGATCAGCAGACTCTATTAGATGTGGAGCATCGCTGGCTTGTGCGTCTGCTTCCAACTGGTAAGAAGTGCTTACGACTGGTTGACCAGTCGTTGGTGAAGACATGCTTGCAGCTGGATGTCCAGACGTTGATCTTGTGATGCTTGCAACTGGTTGCGCTACGTCTGGTTTCTCAATGTTCGTTGGCGCAACGTCTGATTGATTTTCATCTGGTTGAGCACTTGTCGCAACACCTCCAGCAGCTGGTGCACTTGGGGCATTTGGATCCTGCGACTGGTCCACGTTAGTTATATTAATAACTACTGGATTACCTGGCAGATCCTGTTAAACATTGTTATGCGTAGTGACCACTGCTGGTTGTTCTTTCTCAGCTGAATATCTTTGTGGCACGTCGTCGTCGTCTGATTCCTCAAGACTTGTTGACTCCAGACGTGAACACAAGTCATGCAAACTTGCAGCTAAATTGGACTTGAAGCTGGTTTCATCAAATACCACGTGAGCAGATTCTTCAACTGTCAAGCTCCGGGTGTTGAACACTCTATATGCTTTGCTCACAGATGAATATCCTAAGAATACACCTGCATCAGATTTAGATTCAAAGGCTGTTAGATGCTTCTTACCATTGTTATGAATGAAACACTTACATCCAAACACCCTGAAATATGAAATATCGGGTTTCTTGTCATTATCTCATATGGGGTTTTATCGTGCATCCTATTAATCATCGATCTGTTTTGAGTGTAACATGCTGTGTTAACTGCTTCTGTCCAAAATTTTTTAGAAACACCAGAATAAGCAATCATAGATCTAGCAGCTTCTTTTAAAATGCGGTTTCTCATTTCAGCTAACCCGTTTTGCTGAGGAGTTCTAGCTGCTGAAAGCTCATGCTTTATCCCCAAAGTCTTCCAAATAAGAAGTTAATTTAAAATTTAAAAACTCAGTATCGCGATCACTTCTTATCCGGTTGACTGAACAAGATCTGTCATTTTGTAAACGTTTCAAAAGACGTATCAGCTGGTCGGCGGTTTCATATTTTTCTTTTAAAAACAACACCCAAGTATATTTTGAAAAATCATCAACAACAGCAAGGGTGTAGGACGTTCCCCCTAAGCTTAGGGATTTGGGGCTTACATTTCCTCTGGGTTAAATCTTTTTGTGGCTCCCCAGGGTTCTGCAGGGTTTTTCAGGGTACTGCAGGGTTCGGGGTAATTCTGACAAAGTTTTATCCCAAGGTATTTGCTTTAACCCAAGGGATGGATGTTAGTGTTTTATACTGCTATTTAAACAAAATTCTATATTATATATGTTTTGGTTTGTGGTTATGGTTTTGGTTTTGGTTTTCATAGGTCATATACATTAGGGATTTGGGGCATACCTTTCCTCTGGGTTAAATCTTTTTGTGGCTCCCCAGGGTTCTGCAGGGTTTTTCAGGGTACTGCAGGGTTCGGGGTAATTTGAGTGTTTTTTATGGAGTTTTCTCTCCTAGATATTATTCTATCTCCATAAGGGAGGCAGGATACATAGATGTATAAGGCGTATCAGCTGGTCGGCGGTTTCAGATTTTGCTTTTAAAAACAACACCCAAGTAAATTTTAAAAAGTCATCAACAACAGCAAGGGTGTAGGACGTTCCCCCTAAGCTCGTTACTGAAATAGGACCAAAAAGATCCATATGTAAAAGCTCAAGGCAACGGGAAGAACGTTTTCCGCCTTTATTTTTGAAGGTCGACTTAATATGCTTACCAAGATGACAAGCTGCACAAATCTTACACTTAGAAAATTTTAATTTGGGCATACGAGTGACCATATCATGCTCACTCAACTTAGCAAGTGTTTTGAAGTTTAAATGGTTCATTATTTGATGCCACAACCAACTCTTGGAAGAGTCAGCTGCTAGGCAAAGCTGTTCAGACTTCAACTGCTCTGACCAATCGATAACGTAGGTATTCCCCGAACGTTTACCTACCAATACAGTCAGACCATTTGAGTTCTGAACTGTGCACGTGTATTGTTGAAAGTTAACTATGTAACCTTTGTCACATAGCTGACTGATACTAATCAAGTTATAGCTAAGATTATCAACAACCAATATATCGGATATAGAGATGTTACCATGGGTAAGCTTACCCTTACCCACAGTGTTATCGTGTGCATTGTCACCGAAGACTATTTTCGCTCCTTTGTGTGGATCCACATCTGTCAATAGCTTTGGGTTCCCTGTCATTTGTCGTGCACACCCACTGTCCAAGTACCAAATAATTGAGTCATCGGCAGTCTTGTACCTGTGATCCTGCAGTCATACAAACAAATTTTGGTACCCAATTTTATTTGGGTCCTGATTGGATTACCCCTTTCGGGACCCATACTTGAATTACCTTAACAGTTTTTCCAGTATAAGTATCCTTAAGGGTCTGTGCATAATTACAGTGAGATCTATTGAGTATTTGATTTCATATGTTGACATATAGATCTCTTTTCCGCTGAACCTTTTTCCAACCCGATTGTACCTTCGTTGAACTACGCCATGGCTGGTTAGGGACAAACGGTTTTTGACCAGCTTTCGCTTTGCCTTTGTCTAGTTTGTTCTTTAGCAGTTAGGCTTGGAGCTCTCAGGTTTTGAAAAGCCGATACCAGCTTTTCCATTATCGTTCAACTTGGGAGAGTTCTGATCATCATATTTTACCGACTCAAAGAAATCATATATCACATTAGCTTTGACAAAGCTCATTTTGTTGAACTTGTCATATACTGATTGTGATTGAGTACTTGTCTCGCCTTCACTGCTCTCACCGCTACTGAAGCCAATGCCAGATTTATCATAAACTTGCTTTAGACTTTCATTCAGCTTGTGGAGAGAACGAGTAGACTGGTTCCAGGAGCTCATTTCTTTAGTTAATTTATCGACTTCAGCCTTGAGCTCGCTGGCCTCATTTCTCAACAATTCATTATCTATTCTCAGCTTACTCAACTCAGTCTTTAAACTATCAGTATCCTCAAGCTCATCAGAACTTGATTCAGCTGAATTATTTTTCAGACACACGTTTTCAGCTTTGATTTCCTCGAATGCGTGAGATAGAGTCTTGTACTCATGGACCATATCATTCAGTGCTTGAACTAGATCCTCACGTGTAAATTCAGTATTAGCAAAGTCGAATACCTCGTCATCCAATGCATGATCAGCCATGAAGCAGTGAACCTCCTCCTGTTCACTATCACTTGAGGATGAGCTGCTGCTGGATGAGTCTGAGTCACTATCCGCCCAGCTTTTGGTGCTTTCCTCAGCCACCAACACCTTGCGGTCATTCCTTCGACTGGATTTCTTGTTGCTGCTGGTTTTCATTCGTCGGTCCTTTGATCTTTCCTTGAATTTTTCTTTGGACTTGTCCTTGGACCTATCAACTGCTCTTTCATCATCTTCCTCGTCACGCTTGTATCTTTCCTCCTTTTTGTATCGATTGTCAGCCCTTTTGTCATCTCGCCTGTGTCGATTATCTCTTTTAGGTCTATTGCACTCAGCATCAAAATGACCTGGACGATCACAGTTATAACATATTAAATCAGAA
>KV018463.1:33432-46258 GCA_001598015.1 Dorcoceras hygrometricum
GTGCCCTGGACGATCACAGTTAAAGCATTTCATATCAGTACTTACTTTATCAGATTTATGAAAGTTACTGTAAGGAGAGGAAAGGTTGAAAGATCTTCTCATGGATTTCCCAAACTTCTTAACGAAGAGGGACATGACATCATCGCTGAGTTGATCAGCCGTATTGTTAGTGATAGGAGAGCACTGTTCAATTGTTGTAGCTGCCAATGCTTTTGTTGGCTGGGAGGTTGATGGTACTTCAGATCTTGTCTCGAGTTCAAATTCATATGCCTTCAAGTTTGCGAACAGATCGTGAAGCTCCATCTTGTTCAGGTCCTTCGACTCCCTCATCGCCATGGTCTTCACGTCCCACTCCTTGGGTAATGCTCTCATGACTTTCAATGCTAGCTCTCTGTTGCTGTATTCTTTGCCAAGGCTGTTCAACTTGATCACTATTGCACTGAATTGCTCATCGAACTCTGTCATGGTTTCTCCATCCTTCATCTTGATGGATTCGTATTTTTGCTGAGCGACTGTTAGTTTGTTCTCCTTCGTCTCATCGCTTCCCTCACATATCTGGACCAGCTTTTCCCATATTTCTTTTGCTGTGGCGCAGGTTTTGATTTTGCTGAACATGTTTTTGTCCTTGTCCAACGTCTTGTATAAGATGTCTCTGGCCACATTGTCCAAGTTTTCTTTCTTCTTGTCATCATTGGTGTACTCATGTCTAGCCTTCTCCAGAAACTGAGGCTCGCCATTTGATACAACAAACGTCAGATTTGGCTTCATTATCTTCAATGGCCCTTCAGTAATAACAGTCCACATTTCGTCATCCATAGCTGCTAGATGCGCTTGCATATGAATCTTCCAATCGTCGTAGTCCTCTCTGGAGAACAAAGGGATCTTGTTTTGTGAGGTAGACATATTTATATAAAATAACGCACAAACAAATACTGTTCAATAACTGAGAAGCGCCTGCTCTGATACCAATTGATGGTCCCAAAAATAGGATCAAAACAAGTATAGGAGTTCAGAAGGGGGGGTTGAATGAACTCCTTCAATTTTAAACTTTTCAAATTCTTTTCAAAAACGTTTTACACACGCTGCTTATCTCAGTTAAATGCAAATCTCTCGGCTAACTAAAGAGTGCGGAATGAAGCCGATTAATTTGTGAACAGTAACCTATAAATAAATAAGTGCGTAGAGTAGGGACAAGAGTTTGTTTCTGGAAGTTCGGATATTAATATCCTACGTCTCCCCTTCTTCCTTATTCAGGAAGGATACACTAGAAGATTTGATGTACACAGTCCTTCTGCAGACACCCGATCACACAAGCCTCACTTGTACGAACTCCTAGCAACTCCACAAACTTCCACGCAGACACAGCTGCTGGTTTACAACACTTTGAAATATTTTCAAACGGCTTTGAGAGCATGTTTGTTACAGACTCAATCAAAATGATTACAACAATGAATACACAGTATTTTGAGTGCTGTAAAATCTTCTGATTTCAACAGAGAAACTCGATTACAAAATGTAACCAGAAGATGGACTTGAAGATTTATCTATGAATAGCAACAGTTATGTTCTTCAAGACTTTGAGCTTTGAGAATGCTTCAATAACGAATAGCTCTACAATTCAATTTGGCAGAGTTTTAGCAATAGTAAGAGCGAAGGATCCTTCTTCAATTCACAATTGCTAGTATTTATAGTCTTCGCTCAACGGTCATTTGCATCTATAAAGGAATAAAATCCCTTTTGAAATTTCGATAATTCATAACCGTATTCTCTGCTCCACTACAAGGTAAATTGCACATTGTCAGAGCTAATTTATCGATTTCCATATCTGTGCAATAACCGTATAACAACCTCTGTAAATATGTACTATTTATCAAAAATAGTACCGACGTTGTCTCCTAAATTTCAGGCAATTTGTACGATTCTGTTGATCTGTTCCAATTTGAGTAAACAATCGTATTTGAATTTCTTTATCGCTTGCGCCTGAAATTTCTCTTGTTGACCAGCTCCAACACCTTCGTTGTTTACAAGGTTGCGACTCGAAAATGCTTGAGTGCATGCACCGACTGGTTTCCTTGTAAAACCCAACGACTGGTTTGTTCAAACGCCGTCGTTTTAACTTATATAAACGACATCGTTTGCAATACACCCTCGACTGGTTAAATAACACTGTATCTCTCGTCTGGATGTACAAGCCACTGTAGCTCTCGACTGATTTCAGGAACCATCGGCTGATTCAATACGGTGTCGCTTCAAATTATTTAAACGCTGTCGTTTTGCAATCTTTATCACAATACGCTAATTCAAATACTTGCGTCTGATAATACGAACCACTGTAGCTTGCGTCTGGTAGAGCAAGCCACTGTAGCTTGCGTCTGATTATAAACACACTAAAGCTTGCGTCTGGTTGTAACCATCAACTGGTTATACTTCACTGTGACTTGCAATCGATTCGATACCAAAGATAAATTCACTGTAGTCCTCGTCTGATTTACTGTAGCTGGCGACTGGAAAACCCAACAACTAAAATCCAACTATCGAAACCCTGTAAGATCATCGTCTGAGTAAACCTGTCGTCTGGATTCTCAAATAATGTTATCAACGACTGAAAGATCCTGATTTAACTTGTCATTTTGTTATCACCAAAATCATAAATTTTATCCTAACACGGAAAGAGAACTTTCCTCACCTCGACCAATCAAAGTCAGTGAACTATTGTTTGACAGTTTAGAGCGTGAACTGTTGGCAGACAGATTAGAACACCCAACAAATAAAACATTTGAAAGAAGCTGGTGAGTTGTGTCCATGAACTCAAGGCGAAGTTGACTAGGAAATTTGATGCGAAGTACTTACGACCAACAAAAAAATATTCTAGAGATGCAAGTTTAGTGAGACAGAAGGAAAAGATTTGGCTTTCCAGAAAAATTATTTGAAAAAAGTCTTGCAATGTTTCAATATGCAAGATAGTAAGGCGATCTCAACCCCTCTTCCTGTTAACTTCAAGTTATTCTCTTACATGTGTGCAATGAAGTAGAGAGGATGAAGATGTCTCGAGTGTCATATGTATCATCAGTAGGGAGTTTAATATTCGCTATGATTTAACTAGACCAGACATTGCACAAACAGTGGGAGCAGCTAGTCGGTACATGTGAATCCTGAACGAGAGCATTGGAGCACTATCAAGACGATCCCTAGATACATTAAGGGTACCTCAAAATACCGCATTATGTTTGGAGGATCAAATTTGACACTCAAGGGCTATATTGATTCGGATTATACAGGTGATCCCGATAAGATAAAATCTACTACTTGTTATGTGTTTATATTTTCAGGAGGTGAAGTAAGCTAGTTTTCAAAATGCAGATGGTTGTGGCGTTATCTAACAATAGAGGCTGATGCATGGCAGCTACTCACGCTTGCAAGGAAACCATATGGATTCAAAAGTTGTTGGAGGAATTTGGGCACAAACAAAAGAAAATTCATTCGTTTTGTGATAGTCTGAGTGCCTTGCATTTTTGCAAGAAATCCGACCTTTCATTCCAATACTAAACACATTGAAGTACAATTTCACTTTGTGGGGATGTAGTAGAGAAAGAAAGAGTGGATATGCAGAAGATCCATACAAAATATAATGTGGCTGATTATCTCAAGTCAGTGAAACTGACAAGTTCGAGTGGTGTAGATTCTCATGTGGCTTAGCAAACTTGAGCATTAGGAAATGACAAGATCGAAAAGATGTATGGAGTGTTTGATTATCAATCAAATATCCAAGTGAGAGAAATATTAAACATGTGACACACATGCATTTATTACATGTCGGCCAAGTGAATTAATGGAATTTGCTCCAGGTATCTCTATATATAGATTTCCCTCGATTCTGTAATTCACATCTCATTTAAAGTTCTCCATTCATATATATTTTCACACACACACATACACACACTCACACACATATATATATAAAATATTTGCGATATACATTTCTCCTGTATTAAGAGAGAAACATATCTTTGAAAAAATAGTGAGAGTATAATTTTAAAAATATTATAGTGGAATTTTTTAATTTTACCAGTAGATTTTACCCTAATAATTTTTAATTGTTTTCCACATAAGATTTTTGTTCTAAAAATGAATTGGATAAAATCATCTCACAGGTAAAGATTTGTGAGACAACTCATAGGACTCTTGACTCTTTTTAAAACAAGGAGAAAAAAAGTGAAAACTCTATTAGAGTTAAATAAAATAGTTTAGATAAAGTGCACATGTTATCTTGTGAAACTTCTTAAGCTCGGAAAAGTGAAGATACATTTATTCTTTTCTTACTTCAAGATATGAGCGAATAATTTTCTTACTATGAAAAGGTCCGATGACCTTACCAGTTATCTGAGATGAGCATCCAAACCGAATCGAACTTTTTGCCCCTGATAGAGAGATTCAATTTGACCACTCCGGATGTCAGACCCAGTCCCACCGGATGAGGTGGATTAGTCCAGTTTCAATATTTATATTATTTTTCTATTATTTTAAAATATACCCTCATCGTTAACTACATTAAGAATATATATAATTATTTTACTCTATCGAAACACTCATCAAATGATGGAAAATTTACAAATTCATTTTTCATTCCAAACAATTTCTTAATTTGTGTTAAAATTATATATAAATCAGTACAATAAAAATGATTTGATGTGAATTCAACCGCAGTCCGTCTTTGTGGGCACATGCAAAGATGCGATACAGTTGTTTTGTGTACCAATAGCTTTATCAAATATAGCATAAACCGTGGAACACAAATAAGTCAACCATGGCACATGCAATACAGCTGTTTCAGTTTGTGTACCAATAGATTTATCAAGTATAAGTAGCATAAACCTTGGGAAAACAAACAAGTCAACCATAAACTTTTGTTCAGCCACATTATTCATCCTGCTAGCAAATATCACTCCAATTAATTCTTGTTCAAAGTAGTTTTCGCTTGTGTCAAAACTATGGAAGCCGAAGCCGTGAGTGCGGTGATTGGTGCGGTTGTAGCAGAGCCTTCGAAAATCATATGGAACTCTATCCGCACAACAATCAAGAATTTTCGCAACAGAAAATCGATTTTCAAAGATCTGGAAGGCCAGACAAATATCTTGATACAACTAAAGGATAGAGTCCTGAACAGAATGAGGGTGCAGGAGCAAACTGAACGTGATCGGTTTCAACGCGAGGTGGATATTTGGGTGAATCAAGTCAACGAGTTGGAAGAACAAGTCAATGCAATGAAATCAAGTGTACTGTCAAGCGGAGGCGATGCTGCTGATTATGACTTGAGGTGTT
The DNA here is from genome assembly GCA_001598015.1 of Dorcoceras hygrometricum. Taxonomy (NCBI): domain Eukaryota; kingdom Viridiplantae; phylum Streptophyta; class Magnoliopsida; order Lamiales; family Gesneriaceae; genus Dorcoceras; species Dorcoceras hygrometricum. The sequence goes on from KV018463.1 coordinate 38,752, forward strand.
CTTGCTGTGTCTTCCCCAAGCTGTGCAGATTAAGCAACCAACTTGTGAAAAGGATGGAGCGAGTAAAACATCTGAAAGAAGCTGGCGAGTCGTATGCGGAGCAGATGAGTGTGCCAGAGCAGCTAATCCCAGTGGAGCATGTTCCAGGTGCAACCATAACAGGTCAGAAAACAGCATCTATAAACTTGACCAAAGTGTTGGATAAACTCAAGGATGATAAGGTGAGAGCGATCGGTGTTTACGGCATGGGCGGAGTTGGGAAGACTACTTTGGTCTCAAATCTAAATAATAAGTTGAAACAAGAGCCATCGGCTAACAGTTTCAGCATAGTAATATGGGTCACAGTGTCTAAAGATACCAACACCAGAAAGATCCAAACCCGAATTTTCGAGAGATTGGAGTTGCAAGTGAGTAATGAAGAAAGCGACGAGAGGGTAACTAGTCGACTGCACGAAAGACTAAAAAATGAGGAATGCTTTCTCCTCATCCTGGATGATGTTTGGGCAGATATCGATCTACAGAAACTTGGAATCCCGAATGCTGAAGACTGTTCGAGGAGCAAGATCATCATAACCTCTCGTTCAGCAGAGGTCTGCATGCAGATGTCGACTGAGGATGCGATTATTATGGTGCGTGCTTTGGATGATGAAGAGGCATGGGAGCTGTTCCAGAAGCATTCAGGGGAAGTAGCTATGCGACCAGAGATTCGGGCAGTGGCTGAGGACGTTGCAAAGGAATGTGCTGGATTGCCTTTGGCTCTCGTTACTGTTGGGGCATCTATGAAAGGGAAGTCTGATGTTCGATTATGGGAGAATGCGCGCACAACACTGCGGAGGTCTGCTCCAGATATCAAGGGGAGCAGCGTCGAAGAGAAGGTGTTCAAACCCCTCAAGTTGAGTTACGACTTATTGCCAGATGACATTACTCGATCCTGCTTTCTTTTCTGTTGCTTGTATCCAGAGGACTTTAAAATATTGGTGAAGGAACTTGTGCAGTATTGGTACTGTGAAGGGTTATTTCATGAACGCCTGAATTATGAGGAAAGTGAAAACCAAGGTATTGCAATAATTCAGTGCCTAACCGACTGTTGTTTGCTGGAAAAGGTTGATGAATTGTATAATATAATCAAGGTGCATGATGTAGTTCGTGATGTTGGCATATGGATTGCAAATTCGAATGGAAGCCAGTGCAGATCCCTTGTTCGATCTGGTATCCAATTGACTCGCATAACGAACGAGGAGTTCTGGCATTCCAACTACAAGAGGGTATCTTTCATGGATAATGAAATAACTGAACTCCCTGCTGCTAGTTGTGTACAATGTTCAGAAATTTCGACCTTACTTTTAAAGACAAATGCTGCCCTCGAGATCATCCCTACCTCATTCCTCGAGGGATTTAAATCCCTCAAAATCTTGGATCTGAGTCAAACCCGTATCGAATCCTTGCCTTCTATAGATCGAGTAAATCAACTTCGAGCTCTCATCTTAAATGGATGTACCTATTTGAAACTGAGGCTTCAGAAAGAAACTCCATTAGACGGGCATAGAATATTTGAAGAAGTACTACCTCTCCTCGAGCATTTAACTGTATTTCATGCTCATTTAGACTGCTGTCCAGATATTGGTAAGGAGCATCTCAACTTGCTTGAAAGAATAAAGCACTTTTCTATTACAACTGAAGGGAGTGTTATTGATGTGGAGTGGGACAATTGTGTGTATTTTTCGGGACTCAGTTGGCCTATAGAGTTGATTGAGAGGTCATTACGGAGAGCACCTCGATGGAAATTCGATAAATGTACAGACGTTCTTGCTCAGACGTTGAAAACGCTAGCCAGAAGCGGCTGCTTTTCAAGTGTGAAGTATCTATACATTTCACGTACTTATTTTTGGCATGACCAAAGTATTTGCGCAACATTTGATTTGCTACCCAATTTAGAGGAAATTGAGCTCAAGTGGGTGGATGAATTGGAGAGCGTTTCGGAACTCGGACTTAGTTTTGGCATGAGTTTTTCTAAACTAAAGTCGATTAAGATCAAAGTCTGTCCCCAATTAAAATGTGTTTTTACTCTAAAAGAGAACCAAAAATTGGAGAAACTACAAGTTATCGTTGTCAGGAATTGTAGGGAGTTGGAATTCCCCTTCCAAGACATGGGCATGGGTCATGTGCCCAATCTTCAGAAAGTGACTTTGGTTGATCTTCCTGTGTTACGGGATCGGTGCATAAACTATATGGAATCATGGGGAAATCTAAAGCTGGAAGTGATTGATTGCGGAAGAATATGAGAACTGCCTTTGGAGTCTTTAAATGCAACACAATCAACGGGAATGGTAGAAAGGATGGAGAACTAATTAGAGTGGGACACTACGGACACCAAATTGTGGCTTTAAAAAACTTCTTGAAGGTTTGCAAATTTATGATTTTGAAATTGGTTTCAAATATGAGTGATTTTACCCTGCTTTGAAATGTATGTGATACACACTTTTCAATTTCATAAATATAAACATATCCCCAAGTCTCCTACTTATTAAATTCACATATATGCTTCTAAATTTTATAAATAATTTTCATTTCTTTTCTTATTAAATGAACTGATTGAAGAGTTCAATATATATATATATATTGAATATGAGATAGATTGATAAACGTAGAAAAGAATTAATAGAAACTGTGAAACTGGACCATTAACTGGATGGAATGAAAAATGAAACTAAGTCTAATAAATTGGACAGGTATAATAATAAAATATAGGGAAAATCAATTCCATTTACAGACTGATACAGGATCAACTTCAAGCTGGTTTTACATTCTAAGTGTGCCTTCACTTTATTATTATTTTAAAACCAAGTTAATTTGAAGCCGTAACAGCACGAAACCAATCATTTTTTTTTTATTTTTTCATGAGGCAAACAATTATTGTAAACAAATTTTTTCGTTTTGACAAAAATTGATTCGTCAAAATATTGAAAAAAAAAATGTAACTCTCTTATTAATAAATAAAAAAATAATTCGTTTTAGTAAAATATCCATAGGAAAAGTGTGAGGTTAACTTAAAGATTATGGATATTATGACATTAATTAAAAAAATGATACTACAATTATCTTTTTAAAAATAAAGCGACAATGCGATACTTATTGCTTCAAATATCAGATCACAAAGATATGATACCACTTGTTAAAAATTTTCAAATATGTGGGATGAAAATAAATTTGAACTGTTTGTCGGCTAATCGTGCGGTTAGGCTCCTAAGTAATTAATTGGATGTGAGTCTTTGTTCGAGACGAGAACAAACATGTAACAATGTCTCTTATTTAATAAATAAAATAAATTAGTTTTAGTAAAACATAGATAGGAAAAGTGTGAGATTAACTTAAAGATCATATGAATACTATGACATCAATTTAAAAAGAAATGATACTACACTTATTTTTTAAAAAAATTAAAATAATGCTAAAACTACAATACTTATTGTTGTTCTTTTGATAACGAAGACTCCGGTTCTTTTAATTATAGAGTTATGATCAATAACTATGTATGTTTCAAATAATTATCTTTTTTCTTTACCACTATTAACACTGTTACTAAATAATAGTTAAAGCTTCTCTTAATTCTTCAAAGTACTTTAAATATTTTTTTTTATTTTTGACAACTAATTCGAAAACTGCTAATAGATGTCAGTGAATAAATTTTGAATAATTTATTTAGGAAAGTGAATAAATTAAAAACTTACTATCAATCATAATTTTTAATTTTTTTTTATATACAGGACAATACTGAACAATATCATGAATGTAAATAAAAATAAATAAATAATATGTAAGGTGCCAATGACAAAGTATTATAAGTTTTGGTGATAACAAAATATTTAGCATGGAGTTCAACATATCATATCAGACAGAACTTTACAGATTCAGATCAAATTGGAGTTGAGCTGATTTTGAACAACTCATATCATATACGTACAGTATATTTGAATAGAATAGAACAATTCATGCTCAGTCAACAGGTTAGAAGAGTGGTTCGGATCAGACCACTAGATCATATTAGAGATCGGATCAGCATAAATTATCAGTTTATATCAGGTTAGAGGACCAGATCAGTTCAGATGAGCAAAGCAGATCAATTGAAGCTTCGCAACAGGTCATATCAGGGTTGAATTCAACACTTGACTTAAACTTTGCATTTATAGTCGCTGAAAAATTTAGGAAACACTCAGAAAATAGTCAGAGTTGTTAGAGTACGAGGATTGCCTCTTTGGAGCAAAAAGAAGAAGCGATTAATGCGTCAATCCGGAGATAATACGAATCTTTAAATGCACATTAATGATTGTGAGGACCCGATATTAATTATCCTGTTAGTTGGCTAATTTAATATTAAAATATTTCTTAAGTGTGGAATTAAGTTAAATAAGTCCAAGTAATGATTATTATATAAGACTTGCGTTAGTTGGCTAATTTAATATTAAAATATTTCAAGTCCACCCCATGACAACCAAGAGAAACGTTGCCATCCGAGACGACGGTCACGATTTCCACCCTATGGAAGCAAATGCCCAGAAAAAGCTCAAGAAACTCCCTCATGTTTTCAGCAAAGTCCTGGAGCTTCCCTTTAGGTCGGATGCAAACGTGGTGGTGGAAGAGGGGGATGAGTTCTTTCGATTCATCGTCGAAATCGAGGTTGATGCTGGCTATAATGTCAGCACAGGTGATGTTAGGGCTCATGCAGTGGAGATTCATCCTGGGGTGATAAAGATTGTTGTTAGAAATGATCCGGGATTAATGATGAGTGATGTGGAGTTGTCCTTAAACAAGTTGGAGATCGACACGTGGCGGTATCGGCTGCCACCTTCGAGCCTCCCGGAGATGGCCACCGCGATGTTCGTGGACGGAGAATTGATCGTCACCGTGCCCAAGGGCGGAGGGAGGAGAGACTTTGTGGATGGGATAGATGGTTGGGGAAGTGGCAACCTCGTTCTTGTACAATGATGGGTTTCAAAAATGTGTTGTTTATATGGTTCAATTGTTGTTTTTTTTACCTTAACTTTCTATTCTAATAAAATGATGGATTGGGCAGTATATTGGTGTGAGACCATTTATGATTTTACCATCCTGGAAATTCTTGTTGATTGTGATGACTTTTTGGTCCCTCCAATTTTATCCCTTGTGGGAATCTTTCACTGAAAATAATTTCAAAAATCATCTTTAGTATTTTTATAAATGCAATACTCATAACAATAAAAGTTGAATATCCAACCGTCAATTAATGAGATTCCACCCTTGACATTAACCCAGGCATACGTCTAAAAGGTTCTCATTTATTAAAAATATGGAGTCACGTGATTTGCAAAGCGGATGTCATATATAAAATAAATAACCCTTATATGCTTATATTTTGTGCAAATCAATTGGAAAATCAGATAAATACTTGGGAAATTATTATATTTGTCACTCTCCATATACGATGCCATATTATTTCGCAACACGTTTCCACAAAAGAGCCCATCCATCTTGCCTTCGACTGGTTGTCTGATTCACACGTAGTGCCGTGGATCATTAAATCAAACGAAATATCCATTTGGTTATCTGCACTGGGAATTGGAAGCACTCGCGGCACTAACTTGGAGAAGATTATGGCTTCAGCTAAAGCGCCTTGCCTCAATCATATCGCCAGAGAATCCACTGACATCAAGCGCCTGGCACAATTTTATAAGGAGGTCTTGTTTCCACTCCATCCTTTTTATTGTTTAGTTTTTATGAAAATATTGGGTTAGTTTTGGAAATGGAGTCCTGGGTTTACTGGTTCTTGGCAAGTAAATTATAGTCCGTAATATAGTTTTGTGTTTTGTATGTATACGGCATGTAAAGATTTTCTAGATATCTTGATCGGCTAAGAGAAAAACGAGTTGGTGTGGAACATGTTTATATGGACTTGTGAGTTCGTTCTTTTTTTGGCGGTTCATGGGAATGAGTGGCTCATAAGTTTTGATCGTAGGTTGTATGCCATGTGCTTGTGTTTGTTCCTGTGCCTGACTGTTCCTGTTGTATTTTGGGAAAACATCCATCATTTAAAAATTTATTTGGACAACTGTGAGTTGGATGTGTGTGTTTCTTTCAGATTTTTGGTTTCGAGCAAGTGGAATCTCCAAAGTTCGATTGTGAGGTGATATGGTTGAAGTTGGGTTCATCTTTGCTTCTTCATCTCATAGAAAGGAACCCCAATTCTAAGCTTCCAGAAAGTCCGTGGAACACCGCTTCAGCAGTGATTGACCCCAGCAATCTTCCCAGAGGACATCATATCTGTATCTATGTACCCAATTTTAATTCGATTGCACAGAATCTTAAGGTGATTTAATGATCTTTGCCCTCTTTGGTATGCCTATATTGGATCTATGGGATTGTAGTTTATCACATTCTTGGCACTTGGGGATGATCTTTGGCAGATATGATCATGTTGAAATTTATTATTTTGTCGGCCCTTGTACCTGGATATAGTTTTTAATGTTTCGCAAGGTAGGCAAGATCTGGTCACAAACAAGTATCGACTGTATATATCCAACATCTGAGTGTCCAGACGCAACATATTCAGACGACGTCACACTTATCAATCCAGATCTAGGTTCCCCTGCGACTGGTACTTACCGCGACTGGTATAACACTGCGACTGGTATACTCTGCGACTGGTATATACTGCGACTGGTATACGCTGCGACTGGTATATACTCAACACAACATGCTTCTCTCAGCTGGTTGTCTATTGTTCCCCCTGAACATATGACTTGCAACTAAATTAAGCGATGGCTAACAACCTGCAAATGTTAGTGCCCAGACAATCAAGGCAATTCAAGGAGACCTAAAATATTTCTAAAATAAGAAAACTTAGCGTCTGGCAGAGGTTTGGTGAAGATGTCAGCAACTTGTTGCTCCGTCGACACATACTCCAACCGGACGTCCTTCTTTAGCACGTGGTCTCTTATAAAATGGTGCCTGATGTCGATGTGTTTGGTCCTTGAGTGCAGCACAGGATTCTGGGTGATCGCTATCGCACTTGTGTTGTCACAGAGAATAGGAGCTTCAGATGCATCAACTCCATAGTCCTTCAGCTGATGTTGAATCCATAATATTTGAGCACAGCAACTACCAGTTGCTAGATACTCTGCTTCAGCTGTTGACGTTGCGATGGACGTCTGCTTCTTACTAAACCAGGAAATCAGTCGATCCCCTAAAAATTGACAAGTCCCACTTGTACTTCTTCGATCAATCCTACAACATGCGTAATCTGCATCACTATAATCAATTAGTTGAAAGCCTGAGTCTTTGGGATACCAAAGACCCACGTTGTAAGTACCCTTCAAATATTTTAATATTCGCTTTACAGCTATGTAATGCGATTGCTTTGGCTCTGCTTGGAATCTAGCACACATACAGACAGCAAACATGATGTCTGGTCTGCTAGCAGTTAAGTATAGCAAAGAGCCTATAATACCACGATACAAAGATACCTCAATGGCAG
>KV018463.1:62495-118168 GCA_001598015.1 Dorcoceras hygrometricum
CCGATCTAAATTTTTAAATTTTACCAATAGATTTTACCCTAATAATTTTTAATTGTTTTTCACGTAAGATTTTTGTTCTAAGAATGAATTGGATAAAATCGTCTCACAGATAAAGATTTGTGAGATCACAGATAAAGACTCCGACTCTTTTTAAAACAAGGAGAGACTCTTTTTAAAACAAGGAGAAAAAAAATAAAATAGTTTAGATAAAATGTACACATGTTATCTTGTGAAACGTTTTAAACTCGGAAAAGTAAATATGCATTTATTCTTTCTTACTTCAGGATAAGAGCGAATAACTGTCTTACTATGAAAAGGTCCGTTGACCTTACCAGCTATCTGAGATGAGCATCCAAACCGAATCGAACTTTTTTCCCCTGATAGAGAGATTCAAGTCGACCACTCCGGATGTCAGACCCAATCCCACCAGATGAGGTGGATTGGTCCAGTTTCAATATTTATAATTATTTTTCTATTACTTTAAAATATACCATCGTCGTTAACTACATTAAGAATACATCTAATTATATTACTCTATCGGAACACTCATCAAATGATGGAAAATTTACAAATTCATTTTTACATTCCAAACACTTTCTTAGTTTTTGTTAAAATTATATATAAATCAGTAATATAAAAATGATTTGATGTGAATGTTAGTGATAACTTCGGAATAAGCGACTGAAAATTGTAGAGGAAAAAAGTGATAGAAAGAAGAAAATACCCATGAGCGGCTGAAATTGATGGAATACTCGAGAAATAAATAGAAAAACCAAAATAAATCCGATGACGACAAGAAACCATGCCTTATCAAATAAGTACAATATTGGCCTTCATACCTAAACTCGTTCATGACTTCATGCTGCGAAAGCGATCTGAAATTGATTCGTGATTCTCATGTTTAACTAGTCAATATTGGCCGGCGTAAAAATAAAGATGATAAAGACTAATGCGATCATATATTGTCTCAACTTTAATCATGCCTTATAAAATAAGTACAATAGCCTCTCAATAACGTTACAAACCAAACAACAATAATTTACAACACAGAATTAAAATACGATGAATGAATGTACCTGGACGGGGCAATAATGGAGCAGGTGACTTAAGGGCATTATATAAATGCAATGGTCACAATTCCATTAAATATTTTAATATGTGGGGTTAAGTATGAGTCTGACTTTCGTATATTTGGACCGATTATTATCATTGGATGTGTAATTGATCAGGGTACGAAAACTAGGACAAATATTGATTGGGTTGGTCTATGTGTAGCTAAGTATTATTATGGTTTTTTTTTTTTACCAAGATGAAGCACATAGTCACTGGGTTGATGAGGAGAAATTAAATGATTAGTGCCGATATTATGGGCGCCCACAATGGGCGTCTGTGTGGACGCCTGAGATGTTCAGTCGAACATCTCATGAAAATCGTAGCAATTTCATGAGATATTCAGCCACGATTTTCATGAGATGTTCGGCTGAATATCTCAGGCGTCCACACAGGCGCCCACTGTGGGCGCCCACCACATCAACTTTTATTAAATGATACACTTAGTTTAGAGGGGAGCAAGACCTTTGTTGAATAGGAATTTACTTGCAATATTTAGATTTATTCAGAGTGCCTTCACATTCGTCACCAACCAATCACCAAAGGAGATTATATAAATATCTTTTAACTTTTGAAAATCAAAAGTTTAGTGGAGTTTAGTGGAACCAAAAATAAAGTACGTCGGGAGTATTTATTTTTGTCTGCAACTGTTTGTGTACCAAGCTTTATCAAATATAGCAGAAACCTACAAATAATTCAATCATAAACTTTTGTTCAGCCACATGATTCATCCTTCTAGCAAATATCACTCCCATTAATTCTCGTCTAAAGTAGTTTTCGCTTGTGTCATAACTATGGAATCTGTGAGTGCGGTGATTCATGCGGTGCTAGCAGAGCCTTCGAAAATCATATGGAACTCTATCCGCACAACAATCAAGAATTTTCGCAACAGAGAATCGAATTTCAAAGATCTGGAAGGTGAGACAAATATCTTGATACAACTAAAGGATAGAGTTCTAAGAAAACTGGGGGTACAGGAGCAAACAGAACGTGATCGGCTTCAACACGAGGTGGATATTTGGGTGGGTAAAGTCAATGAGTTGGAAGAACAAGTCAATAAAATGAAATCAAGTGTACGATCAAGCGGAGGCGATGTTGCTGAGTATGACTTGAGGTGTTCTTGCTGTGTTCTCCCCAAGCTGTGCAGATTAAGCAACCAACTGGTGAAAATGATGGAGAGAGTAAAACATCTTAAAGAAGCCGGCGAGTCGTATGCGGGGCAGATGAGTTTGCCGGAGCAGCTAATCCCAGTGGAGCATGTTCCAGGTGCACCCATAACAGGTCAGAAAACAGCATCTATAAACTTGACCAAAGTGTTGGATAAACTCAAGGATGATAAGGTGAGAGCGATCGGTGTTTACGGCATGGGCGGAGTTGGGAAGACTACTTTGGTCTCAAATCTAAATAATAAGTTGAAACAAGAGCCATCGGCTAACAGTTTCAGCATAGTAATATGGGTCACAGTGTCTAAAGATACCAACAACAGAAAGATTCAAACCCGAATTTTCGAGAGATTGAAGTTGGAAGTAAGGAATGAAGAAAGCGACGAGACGGTAACTAGCCGACTGCACGAAAGACTAACAAATGAGGAATCCTTTCTTCTCATCCTGGACGATGTTTGGGCAGATATCGATCTACAGAAACTTGGAATACCTGAAGACTGTCCGAGGAGCAAGATTATCATAACCTCTCGTTCGGCGGAGGTCTGCAGGCAGATGACGACTGAAGATGCGATGCTTATGGTGGGTACTTTGGATGATGAAGAGGCATGGGAGCTGTTCCAGAAGCATTCAGGGGAAGTAGCTATGCGAGAAGATATTCGGGCAGTGGCCAGGGACGTTGCAAAGGAATGTGCTGGATTACCTTTGGCCCTCGTCACTGTTGGGGCATCTATGAAAGGGAAGTCTAATGTTCGATTATGGGAGAATGCACGCACAACACTGCGGATGTCTGCTCCAGATTTGAAGGGGATCAGCGTCGAAGAGAAGGTGTTCAAACCCCTCAAGTGGAGTTACGACTCATTGCCAGATGAGATTACTCGATCCTGTTTTCTTTTCTGTTGCTTGTATCCAGAGGACTATAAAATTTCGGTGGAGGAACTTGTGCAGTATTGGTACTGTGAAGGGTTATTTCATGAACGCCTAAATTATGAGGAAAGTGAAAACCAAGGTATTGCAATAATTCAATGTCTAACCGACTGTTGTTTGCTGGAAAAGGTTGATGAGTTGAATTATGAAATCAAGGTGCATGATGTGGTTCGTGATGTTGGCATATGGATTGCAAATTCAAATGGAAGCCAATGCAGATCCCTTGTTCGATCCGGCATTCAATTGACTCGCATAACAAACGAGGATTTCTGTCATTCCAACTACAAGAGGGTATCTTTCATGGATAATGGAATAACCGACCTCCCTACTGCTAGTTGTGCACAGTGTTCTGAAATTTCGACCTTACTTTTAAACATAAATTATGCCCTGGAGATCATCCCTACCTCATTCCTCGATGGATTTAAATCCCTCAAAATCTTGGATCTGAGTCATACCATGATTGAATCCTTACCTTCACTAGTTGGAGTAAATCAACTTCGAGCTCTCATCTTAAGAAGATGTAAATATTTGAAAGAGTTGCCTGCTTTAGATGGTTTGAGTGGACTACTAGTACTTGATTGTCGTGATGCTCCTATCACCCCATTTCCATATGTTGGTATTTCCAAGTTGCATAAGTTGGAGTACTTGGATCTGAGGCTTCATGATAAAACTCCATTAGACGGGCATAGAATATTTGAAGAAGTACTACCTCTCCTCGAGCATTTAACTGAATTTCATGTTCATTTAGACTGCTGTCCACATATTGGTAACGAGCACCTCAACTTTCTTGAAAGAATAAAGCACTTTTCAATTAAAATTGGAAGGAGTGCTATTTATGTGAAGTTGGACAATTATGTGTATTTTAAGGGACTCAGTTGGCCTATAGAGTTGATTGAGAGGTCATTACGGAGAGCACCTCGATGGGAATTCAAATATTGTGAAGACGTTTTTGATCAGATGTGGAAAACACTGGCCAGAAGCGACTGCTTTTCAAATGTGAAGTTTCTACGCATTGAACTTTCTACCCTTCATCTGAAGGATGACCAAAGTATTTGCTCAACATTTGATTTGCTGCCCAATTTAGAGGAAATTGAGGTCAACTGGGTGAGTGAATTGAAAAGCGTTTCAGATCTCGGACATATTTTTGGCACGAGTTTTTCTAAACTAAAGTCGATTAAGATTGACGGCTGTCCCCAATTAAAATGTGTTTTTACTCTAAAAGAGAACCAAAAATTGGAGAAACTACAAGTTATGGATGTCAAATCTTGTGAGGAGTTGGAATGCCCCTTCCAAGACATGGGCATGGGTCATGTGCCCAATCTTCGGCAAGTGACTTTGGTTGAACTTCCTGTGTTACGAGATCGGTGCATAAACTATATGGAATCATGGGAAAATCTAAAGCTGGAAGTGATTGATTGCGGAAAGAACTCCATGTTCTACAACCAATCTCCTTGAGTAGAATATTATGAATACTTCTGTGATCAGAAGTAACAATGATGGGTGTTGTTGTATCTTTCGAATTAACGGGAATGGTAGAGAGGATGGAGAACTAATTAGAGTGGGACACTACGGACACCAAATTAGGCTTCAAAAAACTTCTCGAAGGTATGCAAATTTATGGTTTTGAAATTGGTTTCAAATATGAGTGATTTTACCCTGCTTTGAAATGTCTGTGATACACACTTTTCAATTTCACAAATATAAACATATCCCCGAGTCTCCTACTTATTAAATTCACATATATGCTTCTAAATTTTATAAATAATTTTCATTTCTTTTCTTATTAAATGAACTGATTAAAGAGTTCAATATATATGTTAAATATGAGATAGATTGATGAACGTAGAAAAGAATTTCTAGTTTCTAAGAGTTTCTAGTTTTCAAACTCATTGATGTAGCGCGACAAGGACAAAAAAATCCAAGAGCTCACTCAAGAGCTGCTGCGTCAGGATCAACTATGTGCCGATTACAGAGAAAGACTACTAAATCTCCTGGCGACTATCGCTAAGGAAGCTGATCACTTATCTTCTAGAGTCCTATCGGTTGTCGAAAGCGTGCGGAAAGCAGAAGCTGAATCATTTATGATGTCTTGTACAGATTCATTGAAAAATGTGAGAGAAGCACTAGGTGAAACGATTCATTCAAATAACAATTGAGTGGTTGGGTTTTTGATAAAATAATGGAGTTAAGGATGGGATTGAAATAATTTCAAATGCAATTGATGGTTTTGAAATTGGTTTCAAATATGTGGGATGAAAATAAATTTTAGCTGTTTGTCGGCTAAAACTCGTGCGGTTAGGCTCGTAAGTAATTAATGGGATGTGAGTCTTTGGTCGAGACGAGAAAAAACATGTAACTCTCTTATTTAATAAATAAAAAATAATTAGTTTAGTAAAATATAGACAGGAAAAGTGTGAGATTAACTTAAATATCAATACTATGACATCATTTTAAAAAGAAATTATACTACATTTATTTTTTAAAAAATTTTAAAATAATGCTAAAAAAATACAATACTTATTGTTGTTCTTTTGATAACCAAGACTTATTGTTATGCTAAATTGATTTAGTCTGGTTCTTTTTATTATAGAATTATGATTAATAACTATGTATATTTCAAATAATTAACTTTTTTCTTTACCACTATTATCACTGTTACTATTTTCTTAATTGTTCAAAGTACTTCTTAAATATTTTTTTATTTTTGACAACTAATTCGAAACTTGCTAATAGATGTCATGATACATAAAAAACAAAAAAATTTGAATAATTTATTTAGGAAAGTGAATAAAAGAATTAAAAACTTACTATCGATTATAATTTTTAATATTTTTGTTATATACAAGACAATAATGAACAATATCATGAATTTAAATAAAAAATAATATGTAAGGTGCTAAGGATAAAATATTAAAAGTTTTGGTGATAAAAAAATATTTAGCATGGAGTTCAACAGATCATATCAGACAGGACTTTACAGCGTGTAAGATTCAAATCAAATTGGAGTTTAGCTGATTTTGAACAACTCATATCATATAAGTATAATATATTCGAATAGAATAGAACAATTCATGCTCAGTCAACATGTTAGAAGAGTGGTTCAGATCAGGCCACTAGATCATATTAGAAATCAGATCAGCATGAACTATCAGTTTATATCAGGTTAGAGGACCAGATCAGTTCAGATGAGCAAAGCATATCAATTGAAGCCTCGCAAAAGATCAGATCAGGGTTGAATTCAAGACTTGATTTAAACTTTGCATTTATAGTCGTTGAACAATTTAGGAAACAATCAGAAAATAGTCAGAGTTGTTAGAGTACGAGGATTGCCTCTTTGGAGCAAAAAGAAGAAGCGATTAATGCGTCAAGCCGGAGATAATACGAATGCACATTAATTATTGCAAGGACCGATATTAATTATCTCAGTTAGTTGGCTAATTTAATATTAAAATAATTCTTAAGTGTGAAATTAAGTTAAATAAGCCCATTAATGATTATTATATAAGACTTGAGTTGCTCAACGTGTGGACAGAAGCATTCACGTGGGTTGAAATATCCTTACGTCGCAATTTTGCCGGAGGTTGGCTACTCCGTTTGGGATGTCGTTGGTGCCGTTAGATTCCTCTCTTCAAGGCGGTTGTTTGAGACCTACCTCGCAACCTGAGGTGGCCGGAGGATGGAAGTCGACAACTTGGAAGGGTACGACTAAGCAACACCAAATGACAGAAACGTAGGAAGGTTCCCGAGCTTGGACGAGCGAGGATTTAATTTCTCTAGTGATTGGGTCACCTAATTTTTATATTATGAAGATAAAAAAAGCAACACCAAATGACAGAAAGGCGAGAGATTCATGTATTTTGATGTTCTGTTTTTTTTTAAAGTTTAACGTGAGGCGAGACCCCTGAACAAAGCACTTTGTAGTTGAGTTATTCCAAAATATAATATAATCTGATTCAATTCAAACAGGTGTTCACATCCATTTGAAAACACCCCACCCAAATATTGGAAACAAACATACACAGAGATCATAAAAATAATGTCAATCAGTGTGATTTGTTTCAACTATTTAAAATATGATCAACTTACGGTTTCCTATATATATATATATATATATATATATCAAATTTGGTTCAAACACATAATAAATATTTTAAAGGGGAAAGAGTATTTTCTGAAGATTTTTGAGATTGAAAAGACCAAAGACAAAGAAACACGGAAAGTACAGTCAATTTACAACAACAAAATCCCAAGCAATACTTAATGTAATGAATATACTCTGTTTGTTACATAGAGAACCAGGTTTTCTGAGGTAACAGGGGAAATATCATTTGCTGGCATTCGAAGATGCCTCATCTTTATTCTTTAGTGAATGCCAGTTCCGAAACCAACGCTATGTGATCACTTCATATTCCTCAAAAAGTGTGCGTTAATTCTTAGAACAAAGACTAAAAACACTGCTCCTGGGCCATAGCTTTTTTACTCGACAGGAATTGCCATCTTAAACAGAAACAACGGAGTATGTGAAAAGGATAAAAACCTACAATGAATATGTCAATTACAAGAAATAATGTACTCAATATATTACAGCCATATTAATCTTAAGTTGGATAACCTACCTTCAGAACTTGCTTTAATTATTCAAGACATATATTATGACAACACATACCTATGTGACATTGGTGGTGCGTTTTAAACGAAAATATTCTCACATGAATTCCCCTTTATTTTGGTGTCATGAAATGACAGATTTGGGAACAGGAGTCAAAAATTCAGTGACAGATAGGAACATATATTCTTGCTGTTCAATGAATAGTGTGGAAGATCTTAACTTTCTTCCATAGATAACGATGACAAGTTTGAGTGAAACGGGATATTAACAGTTTCAACATAATAGAGTTCATGTCTGTTGTATCATAATCACACAGATAATCGAAGACAGAGCAAATGGAGGCTTAAAGCAAAACAGATGACCTATTCAATAGAAGAAGCAGGCCCCGTGCATTTCCTTCCTTCTTACCACCCTCATCCTTCATCGAATTCAGTTCTCCCCCTCCTTTTCCTCTCCAAAGCTTCGTTAAGTCGAACAATGACCTCTTCAAGCCCCTCCTTGTTACGTTGGACGGCAAGGCAATACTTCTTTTATAGTTCTTTCCACAGGAACACATCCTACCATCCTGTAGCATTTTCTCGATGATCAAGTGGTTTTATAGCATTGATCACTAGTGAGTGCTCACTGGCCTCCATTTCTAGTTCAGTGTTTTTGGACTAGATTTGGTTCATCTCAGTCCTCATAGCACCGTATGCATCGGCAACTGCTTGCTCATTAAGTGGTTCCTTTCTATCACCTTCAGAGTTAGCCATGATATTGATCTGAAGACAACAAAATGAACAGTGTCAATCGCATACTACCTTGAAGATAATTTATTTTAGCTGAAGTGAACAATACCAAAAATAGTATTGTAGCCACACTTTCATGTTGACCAACAAATGAAAGATTGTGAATTCTAGTGGGAGCAAAATCTACGCTCATTTTATGTACAACCCACCTCAGCTATAACTTATCTTTTGTCCGAACTGGGACTCATGGAACAACAACAAATATGCTTGATATAACAAGCTTTTGTGTGTCCAAATGATCACAAAGTTGATACGACTACAACATATAAGAATAAGATGAATGATAACTAGTTATACTTTGTCCTTTGATCTTTTCGATATGATGAAATCAATGTATTTGAAATCAATATTATGACTGAAATAATAATATTAATCAAATGATGATAACAAGTATGATCGATGGTTAGTTCATGAATGCTAATAGTAAGTATTATTGATGAATTATAATTATCATAATCAAAGGATGATAATAAGTATGATCGATGCTTAGCAATAAGTATTATTCATGAATAATAATAAGTATAAAGAAAGAATACTAATATATATAATCGATGAATGTTAAAAAATGCACACTAGTAAGTGTAGTATCAAATTTATTAACATCTTGTTGTTTTATGAATAACATTAAGTATTATAAATGAATGATAGTATAATATCAAAATTAAGTATTATATTATTTTCATGAATACCAATAAGTATTATGAATGAATATTACTAGTATGTATAATTGATAATTATTAGTAGTATTATAAATGAATGTTAATTAGGTTTTAAAAAGAAATACTGATAAGTATATTATCAAATTAATTATCCTCCTATATTTTCATGACTATAAAATATCTCCAATTTCTAACAAATTGGTATCAGAGCCTCTTGAGAGCTTGAAGAAAAGATGTCTACCGGAACTCCCTTCCAAGTTCCACCTCTCACCAAAGATAATTATGATAATTGGTGTATAAGAATGAAGGCTTTGCTTGGAGCCTATGAATGTTGGGACCTTGTGGAGAAAGAAGTCGAGGGTGATGATGCTGCTGCCAAGAAGAAAGAGCAAAAGACGCTTACACTCATTCATCAAAGTTTGGATGAGAAGATGTTCGAGAAGGTTGCTAGTGCAACCACCTCCAAGCAAGCATGGGATGTTCTTCAAGCTTCTTTTAAAGGAGTTGATAAAGTCAAGAAAGTGTGTCTCCAAACTCTACGAGGTGAGTTTGAATCCTTGCGCAAGACTGAATCCTAATCAGTTTTAGATTATATTTCACGAGTCTTGGTTGTCACTAACCAAATGAAGAGATATGGAGAAGATTTGAAGGATGAACGAATCGTTGGAAAAATCCTACGATCGTTAGATTCAAAATTTGATTACATTGTTTTTGCCATTGAAGAGTCCAAGGATTTGGACACCATGACTGTTGATGAACTTTCCGGATCATTGCAAGCTCACGAAGAAAGATTGAAGAAGCCTCATGAATCGGTGGAACAAGCTTTGAAAGCAAAGCTATCCTTGAAAGAGAAGGAGACAAATAATGGAACGTCCCAAAGAGGTCGAGGACGTGGAGGAGGTAGAAATCAAGGCCAAGGTAGAGGCCGTGGTGGTTATGGAAGAGAAAGATGTGACAATAATTTTCACAACAATGAATCAAGCCAAAACTTCAACCAAGAAAGAAGTCGTGGACGAGGAAAATGTCCAAGAGGAGGAGGTAGACAAACTCAACAATGGTATGATAAGTCAAATGTTGAGTGTTATAATTGTCATAAATTTGGTCATTACTCTTATGAGTGTAGAAATAATGTGGAGGATACGAATAATTTTGCGGAAAACTCTACTGAGGAAGTAAACCCCACTTTGCTTCTCGCTTGCAAAACTACTCAAGAGCAAGATAATGATAAGTGGTATCTTGACTCCGGTGCAAGTAATCATATTTGTGGTAAGAATGATTTGTTTGTTGAACTTGATGAGTCCATTAGAGGCAATATTACTTTTGGAGATTCATCACAAGTTCAAGTCCAAGGAAGAGGTACAATTTTATTTCGGTCTAAGAATGGTAGCCATCAACTTATTTCTAATGTCTACTATGTCCCGGACATGAAAAGTAATATTTTAAGTTTGGGTCAACTTTTGGAGAAAAATTATGAAATTAGCTTGAAAGATAAAAGTTTGACCATGAAAGATGAAAGTGGAAAGCTAATAGCCAAGGTACCAATGACGAATATAGGATGTTCTTGTTGAATATTCAAAGTGATGTTCCGATGTGCTTGAAATCTTGCTTTAAAGATTCATCATGGTTGTGGCATTTGAGATTGGGGCACTTGAATTTTGATAGCTTGAAACTAATGAGTAAAAGAAAAATGGTGAAAGGTTTGCCTTCCATCGACCACCCAAATCAACTTTGTGAAGGATGTATTTTGGGTAAGCAAGCAAGAAAAAGCATTCCGAAGGAATCTATGACGAGATCTCAACATCCATTTGAGTTGATATACTCGGATGTATGTGTACCTAACAATCCGTCATCACTTGGTAAGAGTAATTACTTTATACTTTTCATTGATGATTTTTCTCGGAAAACTTGGGTTTATTTTATCAAGGAAAAATCGGAGGTGTTTGAAACCTTCAAGAAGTTCAAAATTATGGTGGAAAAACAAAGTGGCTATCAAATCCAAGCTCTTAGGTCCGATAGAGGGGGCGAGTTCACTTCTAATGAGTTCAAAAAGTTTTGTGAGATAATGGAACTCATCGTCCCATGACAACTCCATATTCGCCGCAACAAAATGGAGTATCTGAGAGAAAGAATCGAACCATTCTCAACATGGTGAGGAGCATGTTGAAAAGCAAAAATATGCCAAAGGAATATTGGGCCGAAGCCGTTACTTGTGCAGTGTATTTGACAAATCGGTGGCATACTAAATGTGTGAATGGAAAAACACCAAATGAAGCTTGGAGTGGTTCTAAACCAAATGTTGCTCACTTGCGGGTGTTCGGAAGCATAGCCTATGCATACGTGCCAGATGAAAATAGGACTAAACTTGATGACAAAAGTGCAAGGTATGTTTTCATTGGATATGATACAAATTCGAAATGCTATAAATTGTACAACCCGAACAATGGGAAAATTATTTTGAGTAGAGATGTTGAATTTGATGAAGAAAGTGCATGGGATTGGAATGTTTCAAATGAAACATATAGTTATAGCCCATTCTTTGATGATCAAGAAGAAGAAATTACACATCCTACTACTCCACCACCGTCACCTCCACCACAAGATAATCAAGATGGCTCAAGTAGTCAACCTCGAAGGATTAAAAGTCTCCGTGAGTTATATGAAACCACCGAGGAAGTACAAAATTTAAGTGAATTTACTCAGTTTTGTTTACTTGCCGAAACCGAGCCTGTATGTTTCGAAGATGCCGTTTCTGATGAAAAATGTCATGAATGAAGAGCTAAAGGCAATAAGGAAAAATGACACATGGGAACTTGCATCATTACCTAAAGGTAAAAGCTCAATTGGTGTGAAATGGGTGTATAAAGTTAAAAGAAATGCTAAAGGTGAGATTGAAAAATATAAAGCGAGGTTGGTCGCTAAAGGGTACAAGCAAAAGGTTGGTATTGACTATGATGAAGTGTTTGCTCTCGTTGCTCGTCTTGAAACTATTCGTCTAATCATTTCTTTGGCAGCTCAGAATAATTGGAAAATTCACCAAATGGATGTGAAATCCGCTTTTTTGAATGGCTATTTGGAAGAAGAAGTATACATTGAACAACCTCCGGGTTATATGGTGAAAGGACATGAGGACAAGGTCTTGAAATTGAAAAAAGCGTTTTATGGCTTGAAGCAAGCACCACGAGCTTGGAATAGTCGAGTTGATAAATATTTCGAGGAAAATGGATTCACCAAGTGTCCACATGAACATGCTCTCTATGTAAAACTGAATAAAGATGGTGATAGTTTAATTGTTTGCTTGTATGTGGATGATTTGATTTTACAGGCAATACACCGACAATGTTTGATGATTTCAAGAGAGCTATGGCGAATGAATTTGAGATGACAGACATTGGCTTAATGTCTTATTATCTTGGCATTGAAGTACAACAAAGAGAAGATTGCATATTCATCTCTCAAAAAGGATATGCAAAAGAAATTCTCAAGAAATTCGAGATGGAGGATTGGAATCCCGTAAGCACCCCAGTGGAATGTGGAGTTAAACTGTCTTTGCATAATGATGGTGAGAAAATCGATCCCACATTTTTCAAGAGCCTCGTTGGAAGTTTGAGATATTTGACATGTACGAGACCGGATATTCTTTTTGGTGTTGGACTTATTAGTGTTAGAGTAGATGCCCAACTAGCCAACTTGTGGCGTGTGGGTTTATAGACTCTTGTATGAAACAATCTTTATATATGATATTCGCATTTATTTATATGACATTCTTTACTATCGAACTACCCTCCTTCGGATTTTCCAAGTGGTTACCATTTGTCGAGTGGATAAGTCTGAGGTCTTGGTTGTACTGATTAGTCCTCACGACTCGAAACGTCATTGAGACTCTATATGATAGGCGTCTCACTTTGACCCGTTTGCCGACTCTCTTGGGGTCATAAGGCGTCGGGATTGGGTGAGACCCTGATGCATGTAGTAGTCGATGCTTCGTTGTCGAGGATTCACCGCTCGCTTACCTGCGTGGATATCCTATGCTATCTGATGGGATAATAGTGTATAAATCTCTGGCCAGAGTACTAGAAGTGTTTTAGGTAAATGTGTTTACCTAGTTGCACTCGCGATGTCACTATTCGATCTCCAAGATGTATGCATAGCTATCGGATCTTTAGCGACTCTAGATTTACCAATGGTCGTTGATCTGATCGGGATATATGGATTGAAAGGACCGTACTGTACGCTAACCACGACCAACTGGTTCTTGCAGGCACTATCAGTGATACCTAGGGGATCATGGGGCGATGTTGCTAGACGCTCTTACCATGATCCGATGGGCAAGTCTGGAATTGTGATTCCGGAACCACAATGGTTGTGGGCCCACGGCTAGCTGTATCCCTGAACCATTGAGGGTCACACAAGTACTGGATTCGAGATTCCCGCACGGATACTCAGCTCAATGTGTTGAGCATGAGAAGAGGATTTTGGGAGTGCGACTTCCTAAAAGTCAACAGGGGTCAAATCGTGATTTCCCACTGTTGAGGGGCAAAACGGTCATTTTGCACTGGGGTTCTGAAAAATGGTTTTTCAGATCATAGTATTCAGTTTTGGAAACTGAGTCGATCGGTCCGATCTGATCGGCGATCGGAGTTACGATGAAGTCTCGGTGATGGAGATGAACCGAATGTTCATCCGTTGGACCCGGGCCCGTTGGGCCGGATCCAAATCCATCACTAAGTCTATTTAATATAGACTTAGGCTTAATTGTACTAACACTTAACACTTGATGCAAATCAAACCCTAAACCTAGAGCTAAAGCCGCCGCCCCCCTCCTCTCTAAACAAGCCGCCGCCGCCGCCTACCGCCGCCGTCGTCGCTTCGAGTCGCCGGAATTTGTTCCGGCCAACTTGACGAGGAGAATCCGTCCGCGCCGATCTCGTCAGGCCTTCTAGTGCAGGCTGACGAAGGAGTCTCGCATCTGGTCGTGGACCGGATTGACGTTATCTACCGCCGCCTACCGTGAAGTGCCGGTTTCCTCGAGAAACTGGTCGGAGCCAGGCACGAGTTGCCAGCAAGGTAGTCATCTAAAAGCCCTATGAATGTCATAGCTTGCTTGTTTGTTTTGAACTGTATTGATCGTCTCCCGGCAAAGCCTCCATGTACCGACTAATTGTTGGAGAACCACGGCGGATCCGGATCACGCCTCCCGGCGAGGCAGCGGAAGAACAAAATCTAAGAAGCACCCGATTGTTACTTTATCCACTTGTGAAGCGGAATATGTGGCAGCTTCTTCTTGTGTTTGCCATGCAATATGGCTAAGAAATTTGTTAAAGGAACTTTATCTCCCACAAGAAGGTCCGACAGAGATTTTTGTTGATAATAAGTCCGCCATTGCTTTGGCCAAAAATCCTGTATTTCATGAGAGGAGCAAGCACATTGATACTAGGTATCATTTCATTCGAGATTACATAACAGAGAAAGAAGTGAAGCTTGAGTATGTGAAGTCTCAAGACCAAGTTGCCGATATCTTTACAAAGCTTTTGAAGTACGACACATTCAAGAAGTTACGTGCATCTCTTGGAGTGATGAATCTAGCTTAAGAGGGGGTGTTGAAAGTAATGACATAATAATCTAGATTCATATCATCAAGATACACTAGGTAGATGAAAAGTTTGGAATTAAATCATGATACATGTACTAGGTAGATGAAAGGTTTGGAATTAAATCATGATACATGCATAGAAAATAGTATAAGTATCACATCTATTCTAAACATTTGTATGAGTGAGTTGAGTTAAAAGAGAAATACAATAAAAAGAATTCCCCTTCCATCTTCTCTTATATTTGTGAGTTTCAAAGTGAAATATCTCCAATTTCTAACAGTTTTACTCTAACAATTTTTAATTATTTTCCACATAAGATTTTTGTTCTATGAATGAATTGGATAAAATCGTCTCACACATAAAAATTCGTGAGATCAACTCATAGGACTCCAACTCTTTCTAAAACAAGGAGAAAAATAGTTAAAACTCTATTAGAGTTAAACAAGATAGTTTAGATAAAGTTTACACATGTTATCTTGTGAAACTTTTTAAACTCGGAAGAGTAAAGATGCATTTATTCTTTCTTACTTCAGGGTAGGAGCGAATAATTTTCTTACTATGAAAAGGTTTGTTGATCTTGCCAATGAATCGATTTTCTTGCCCCTGATGGAGAGATTCAAATCGACCAATCCGGATGTCCAACATAGTCCCACCGGATGAGGTGGATTGATCCAGTTTCAATATTTATATTATTTTCCTATTATTTTAAAATATACCCTCATGGTTGCCTACACTAAGAATACATCTAACCAATTATTTTACAATATTAAAATATTAATTCATAACTTATATATTTAGATTTAGATTTAAATTTCAATGCTTAAAGTGGTAAAGATTTTTTGACTATCACTGAATATGATATCAAATTTTTTTTTTATGATATGTGGATGTGGGATTGATTTCTTGCATAAATTTTTTGAATATGATATCGGGAATGATTGTAGACACCTTCGCGGTCAAGATTTCTACCAAACATTTCACTGTAACAAGATGATGGAAAATTTTTAAATATATTATCCATCATATCATATTAATATATTTATGTAGTAACAGTTTTCAGGTCCAATGGTGGTGTGAATCCGGTCGGATAAAGTAGTAGGAATATAAATGAGTTGAAACCAAAATCTTCAACCACTCTTACAATAATGATATTTAAACTGTCATAATGAATATGTCACTATCATAATTATGGATCTTGCTTCTGTGATGGAATTTCTATCCCTAAATTTAAAGGATCCGATTGCAAAATAAAGTAAATTAAAATAAAATAAAATAAATTCAACCATAAACTTTTGTTCAGCCACATGATTCATCCTGCTAGCAAATATCACTCCCATTAATTCTCGTTTAAAGTAGTTTTCGCTTGTGTCATAACTATGGAAGCCGTGAGTGCGGTGATTGGTGCGGTGCTAGCAGAGCCTTCGAAAATCATATGTAACTCTATCCACGCAAGAATCAGGAATTTTCGCAACAGAGAATCCAATTTCAAAGATCTGGAAGGCGAGACAAATATCTTGATACAACTAAAGGATAGGGTCCTAAAAAAACTGGTGGTGCAGGAGCAAACGGAACGTGATCGGCTTCAAGGCCAAGTGGATATTTGGGTGAATCAAGTCAAGGAGTTGGAAGAACAAGTCAAAGCAATGAAATCAAGTGTACCATCAAGCGGAGGTGATGCTACTGATTATGACTTGAGGTGTTCTTGCTCTGTTTTCCCCAAGCTGTGCAGATTAAGCAACCAACTGGTGAAAATGATGGAGCGAGTAAAACTTCTGAAAGAAGCTGGCAAGTCGCACGAGGGGCAGATGAGTGTGCCGGAGCAGCTAATCCCAGTGGAGCATGTTCCAGGTGCAACCATAACAGGTCAGAAAACAGCATCTATAAACTTGACCATAGTGTTAGATAAACTCAAGGATGATAAGGTGAGAGCGATCGGTGTTTATGGCATGGGCGGAGTTGGGAAGACTACTTTGGTATCAAATCTAAACAATAAGTTGAAACAAGAGCCATCGGCTAACAGTTTCAGCATAGTAATATGGGTCACAGTGTCTAAAGATACCAACAACAGAAAGATTCAAACCCGAATTTTCGAGAGATTGGAGTTGGAAATAAGGAATGAAGAAAGCGACGAGAGGGTAACTAGTCGACTGCACGAAAGACTAAAAAATGAGGAATGCTTTCTCCTCATCCTGGATGATGTTTGGGCAGATATCGATCTACAGAAACTTGGAATCCCGAATGCTGAAGACTGTCCGAGGAGCAAGATCATCATAACCTCTCGTTCAGCAGAGGTCTGCAGGCAGATGTCGACTGAGGATGCGATAATTATGGTGCGTGCTTTGGATGATGAAGAGGCATGGGAGCTGTTCCAGAAGCATTCAGGGGAAGTAGCTATGCGACCAGAGATTGGGGCAGTGGCTGAGGACGTTGCAAAGGAATGTGCTGGATTGCCTTTGGCTCTCGTTACAGTTGGGGCATCTATGAAAGGGAAGTCTGATGTTCGATTATGGGAGAATGCACACACAATACTGCGGATGTCTGCTCCAGATTTGAAGGGGATCAGCGTCGAAGAGAAGGTGTTCAAACCTCTCAAGTGGAGTTACGACTCATTGCCAGATGACATTACTCGATCCTGCTTTCTTTTCTGTTGCTTGTATCCAGAGGACTTTGAAATTTCGGTGGAGGAACTTGTGCAGTATTGGTACTGTGAAGGGTTATTTCATGAACGCCTAAATTATGAGGAAAGTGAAAACCAAGGTATTGCAATAATTCAATGCCTAACCGACCGTTGTTTGCTGGAAAATGTACGGTTTAATGATAGAATCAAGGTGCATGATGTGGTTCGTGATGTTGGCATATGGATTGCAAACTCAAATGGAAGCCAATGCAGATCCCTTGTTCGATCCGGTATCCAATTGACTCGCATAACAAACGAGGAGTTCTCGCACTCCAACTACAAGTGGGTCTCTTTCATGGATAATAAAATAACCGAACTCCCTGCTGTTAGTTGTGTACAATGTTCAGAAATTTCAACCTTACTTTTAAAGAGAAACGATGCCCTCAAGATCATCCCTACCTCATTCCTCGAGGGATTTAAATCCCTCAAAATCTTGGATTTGAGTCATACCAGTATCGAATCCTTGCCTTCGCTAGATCGAGTAAATCAACTTCGAGCTCTCATCTTAATTGGATGTATATATTTGGAAAAGTTGCCTGCTTTAGATGGTTTAAGTGGACTACGAGTACTCGATTGTCGTGATGCTCCTATCACCCGATTTCCATATGCTGGTATTTCCAGGTTGCATAAGTTGGAGTACTTGGATCTGTGGCTTGATGAAGAAACTCCATTAGACGGGCATAGAATATTTGAAGAAGTACTACCTCTCCTCGAGCATTTAACTGTATTTTATGCTCGTTTAGACTGTTGTCCAGATATTGGTAACGAGCAACTCAACTTACTTGAAAGAATAAAGCACTTTTGTGTGAAAACTAGAAGGAGTGTTATTGATGTGAAGTGGGACAATTATGTGCATTTTTCGCGACTCAGGTGGCCTATAGAGTTGATTGAGAGGTCATTACGGAGAGCACCTCGATGGGAATTCAGTGAGTGTACAAACGTTCTTGCTCAGATGTTGAAAACGCTGGCCAGAAGCGGCTGCTTTTTAAGTGTGAAGTTTCTACGCATTTCGTATGGTGCCTTTCATCTGATGGATGACCAAAGTATTGGCGCAACATTTGATTTGCTACCCAATTTAGAGGAAATTGAGCTCAACAGGGTGAGTAAATTGAAGAGCGTTTCTGATCTGGGACATATTTTTGGCATGAGTTTTTCTAAACTGAAGTCGATTAAGATCGAAGTCTGTCCCCAATTAAAATGTGTTTTTACTCTAAAAGAGAACGACAAATTGGAGAAACTACAAGTTATGGATGTCAGCTTTTGTGAGGAGTTGGAATGCCCCTTCCAAGACATGGACATGGGGCATGTGCCCAATCTTCAGAAAGTGACTTTGGTTGATCTTCCTGTGTTACGGGATCGATGCATAAACTATATGGAATCATGGGAAAATCTAAAGCTGGAAGTGATTGATTGCGGAAAGAACTCCATGTTCTACGACCAATTGATAGAGATGAGCCCTTGAGTAGAATATTATGAATACTTCTGTGATCAGAAGTACCAATGATGGGTGTTGTTGTATCTTTCGAATTAACGGGAATGGTAGAAAGGATGGAGAACTAATTAGAGTGGGACACTACGGACACCAAATTGTGGCTTTAAAAAACTTCTTGAAGGTTTGCAAATTTATGGTTTTGAAATTGGTTTCAAATATGAGTGATTTTACCCTGCTTTGAAATGTATGTGATACACACTTTTCAATTTCATAAATATAAACATATCCCCAAGTCTCCTACTTATTAAATTCACATATATGCTTCTAAATTTTATAAATAATTTTCATTTCTTATTGAAACCGTGAAAACTGGACAAATAATAGACACTGTGAAACTCACCCATCCTGAATTACCACTAATTCTTTATGCAAGTGGATCAGGTGGTCTAATTGAGAGACTACCACTAACTGGTGTAGATGTCGTTAGCTTGGATTGGACAGTGGATATGGCCGAGGGAAGGCATCGACTTGGCTCCAACGTGGCGATTCAGGGTAATGTGGATCCCGGTGTTCTCTTTGGCTCAAAAGAATTCATTACCGACCGGATACATGATACTGTGAAAAAGGCTGGTAAAGGGAAACATATACTGAATCTTGGACATGACATCGTAGTAGGTACTCCTGAGGAGAATGTTGATTCATTTTTCTGCATTTTGGTCATTCTAATAGCTTGAACATGGGAAGAGTTTACTGAGATTATGGCTGCGGCTAGTCTGATTGTGAACCCATTAATTTTATTTTGTGTAGCATTCCACTGAAATTTAGTTGTATTTCAAAAAATTTTCGGCTCAGGTTTCTATTGTTAAAATCATTTGGTGATCCACATATTATGGAAACCAACTTCCCCTGCAAAAAACAAAAAAAAAAAAAAAAAAAAAAACTGGATGGAATGCAAAAATGAAACTAAGTCTAATAAATTGGACATGTATAATAATAAAATATAAGAAAAATCAATTTCATTTACAGACTGACCCAGGATCAACTTCAAGCTGGTTCTACATTCTAAGTGTGCCTTCACCGATCTTTTAGTTTGAAGTTTCAAATTATTCTTATTTTATAACCAAGTTTTGACAAATTATTACCAATAATTTGAAGCCGTGACAGCACGAAACCAATCTCTTTTTTTTACTTTCATGAGGCAAACAATTATTGTAAACAATTTTTTTCGTTTTGAAAATTGATTCGTCAAAATACTGAAAAAAAAAAATGTAACTCTCTTATTATAAATAAAAAATAATTAGTTTTAGTAAAATATCCATAGGAACAGTGTGAGGTTAACTTAAAGATTATGGATATTATGACATTAATTAAAAACAATGATACTACGATTATCTTTTTTAAAAATAAAGCGACAATGCGATACTTATTGCTTGAAATTTTAGGTTTGATATCATATTACAAAAGATATGATGCCACTTGTTAAAAAATTTTCGGGCCGAAAACATATCAGATCGAGCTCGGGCTGGGTGAACATCACGAAGCAGAGATAGTGCGCGTTTAAAAGCAACAACATATGTAAAGCAACAAGATAGCACACACTGTCGGCCGTGATTTGAAATCAGTTTGGAGCTGCAATAGCTAATGTTCTTAAAAGGTTTTGAGCACCTAGAGTACATTGGATCTTTTCTGAAAAATTATGCGAAAATAACTCGAAGTACTCCCTAAAAATTGAAAACTGCTTAAAACAGATCAGAAAAAATAAATGCAGAAACCAGTAAATCAGTATGCATCGGATTTGTTTCTGAAAGTCGAAGGCAGCACCTTCTACATCTCCCCTTCTTCCAAACTGAAAAGTTCTACTAGAAGACTTTGATTTATACACAGATTGTACAAACTCATCTCAGTTGGGACTTACCACATTGCCCAAACTAGGACTCCTAGGTGTTGAACTACAGATGTTTAATATCTTTTTGCAAAGACTACAATAACTAAGTTTAACGTCCAAAAGCAGCACATCCAAATACTTTCAAGTAAGAAAATTCTATTTCTTCACAAGACCAGAAATACTCAGGACATTTTTCATTCAATGGCACAGAAGAATATCGGTTAATCAATTAGGAAGAAGTTATAACACATTCACCCCGAAACTGTTTTGAAATATCAGAGGACGGAAGCACACTTCTCAAACTTTCAAGTAAGGTTCTATTCATTCTTTCTACAACACCGTTTTTTGTGGGGTATGGGAGATAGTTTTATGCCTTTAATTCCAGATTGTTCGCACAGATCATCAAAAAAGGAATTACAGAATTCAATACCATTATTAGTTCTAAGTATTTTTTATTTTCTTACCTGTTTGACTTGGATCTAAGTTTACCAAGTTTTAAATCTTTCAAAAACATCAGACATGTTTTTCAAGAGAAAGAACTAAACTTTTCTTAAAAATAAAAAATAATAGATAGGAAATACCTAGTTTCACCTTGGGTGGGTTCACTAGAAGGATCTCATATATCAACATGTATATATTCAAGTATAGCAATGCAACTAGGCAGTTTGAGATTTGGGGTAGTGGGGAATTTTACACTATGATACTTAACATATATGCAAGAGTCACAGAAGGGTACATAAGAAATTTTATCATTACCGAGTAGCTTTGTTATGCAAGATTTCTAATCTTTTTGAACTCATGTGACCTAACCTTTTATGCCACATATCAGTCATATCCGATTTCACAGAATTCACACTGATTTATCACAAACAAGGTTGGCATTACAAGCATACAAGTTATTCAATTTACCAGCTTTGAATACTACTAGAGACCCCTTCATTATTTCATGCATCAATTTCCTCATCTACCCTCATGGCCATCATCTTCTAGTGGAGCACAGGAAATAAGATTATTATATAAGGCAGGAACATGTGTAACATTTTTCAAGGTCTGGAAAAATACACTATCAAACTTTAGGCAGACATCCCCAATGCCAGCTATTTACACTGTTTTTCGTTTGCAAGAGAAACATAATTGTTCTCAATGCTAGTGTATGTGGAGAAAACATGTTTAAGTGGTATCATTCCAGAATCAAACAACCATTCAGTTTCTTTCGCAGAAGTTGATTTCACAGAGTTAATAGAAACACCACCAGAGTCTATCATCATAAGTAAATCACCATAGTTTTCTAGAGAATCAATAGCATTGTTTACTTGTTAATTAGAGGTTGTGTTATTCTTTCTAAACCTGTCCTATTCGGATTGAGGACACTCGGCTTTGTAATGACCCTTCTCACCACAGTTATAGCAGTTCTTTTTTCCTTTATACTTAGGTTTTGATCTACTCCTACTCTTGTCTCTTTTATATCCCAAGTTATTTCCATACCTAGTTTGCGATCTACCCCTGACATGCATAACCTACACACCAGATGGTTTAGTTCCTTTGTAGGCTTTAAGATCTAGTTCGTTGCTCTTTAGGCCACTAATTATAGTGTCAAGGGTGATCACATCTCTATCATATTTAATCACAGATCTTACTGTTGGAGCATGCGACTGATTCGGATCACGCTTCCGGGGCACAGCGGAATTTTTAATAATTTTATACCTGAGAACGCTCATACGTGAAAGAAATCAACCGGCTTTGATTTGATGATAAGCGGTCTACCACCAATAAACCAAGGGCCCGAGTTTAGGACCCAGTCTCTCTCCCCCAACGACTGGAACCTTATTATGAAAAAGCCTTTGGAGTGAGTAAAAAGCTCCATGGCTGCCAGACACGAAGCTGCACTTACCTTCGTTCCGTATCTCATCATGTTGGGCTTTCTGGAGAGCTATAATTAAATAATAAGAAAGAAATTTTAAAACAGTATTTATTTCCATCCAACTGAATCCTATGCTAGCCATTTTCATGCTGTTCAAACGTTTTGGGGTTTTAGGGGGATGGCCGCATATTGGCCATCTTTATAGGTTGTTTAGGGGGGGGGGGGGGGGGGGGGGGGAGGGGGTGGAGTACCATACCAGTAGCAGCACACCATTTCGTTTCCCACCGGAGCCACTAAAGATCACGTCATGAGTTGAGGCACTGCCAATGATCCAAGGAAACATTTCTGTCCAACGATTCTGCAAAAAAAGAAAGTAAACACTGTGCATTCTGAACTCGTTCCTAGTCGATTGGGCCGTCAAAATGAGGATAAGGCCGCCCGAGCTTGAGACTAGCATCTGCGATGTGAAGTATCATGTTTCATTGGTAGGGAACATTGTGATGTTCTGAGCATGCAGATGGATAGTGACCTGGTGATCTATCGAACTACCCTCGTTCGGACTTTCCAAATGGTTACCATTTGTCGAGTGGATAAGTCCGAGGTCTTGGTTGTACTGATTAGTCCTCACTACTCGAAACGTCATTGAGACCTTACTTGATAGACGCCTCACTTTGACCCGTTTACCGACTCACTTGGGGTCATTAGGTGGCGGGATTGGGTGAGGTCCCGATGCATGTAGGAGCCGATGCTTCGTTGTCGAGGATTCACCGCTCGCTTTCATGCGTGGATATCCTATGCTATCTTAGGAGATAATAGTGTATGAATCTCTGGCCAGAGTACTGGATGTGTTTTAGGTAAATGGGTTTACCTAGTAACACTCGCGATGTCACTATTTGATCTCCAAGATGTATGCATAGTTATCGGATCTCTAGCGACTCTTGATATACCAATGGTCGTTGATCTGATCGGGATATATGTGTTGAAAGGACCGTACTGTACGCTAACCATGACCGACTGGTTCTTGCAGGCACTATCAGTGATACCTAGGGGATCATGGGGCGATGTTGCTAGGCGCTTTACCATGATCCGATGGGCAAATCCGAAATTGTGATTTCGATGTCACAATGGTTGTTGGGCCCACGGCTAGCTGTATCCCTGAACCATTGAGGGTCACACAAATACTGGATTCACGATTCCCGCATGAAAACTGAGCTCAATGTGTTGAGCATAGGAGGAGGATTTTAGGGAGTGCGACTTCCTATAAGTCAACAAGGGTCAAATTGCGATTTCCCAAAGTTGAGGGGCTAAACTGTAATTTTGGACTAGGTGGTCTGAAAAATTGTTTTCGCATCATAATATTCAGTTTTGGAAACTGAGTCGATCGGTCCGATCTGATCGTCGATCGGAGTTATGATGAAGCCACGATGATGGAAATGAACCGAATGTTCATATGGACCTGGGCCTGACCCAAGTCCAATTGGGCCGGTTCAAGCCCATTACTTGTCTACTTATGCATGGGCTAGGGCTATTGTTACAAAACTTGATCTCATAACATCACTACACACTCAAACCCTAGCCTCCCCAAGCGCCGCCCCTTCTCCTCACGCCCTCCCCTCGGCCGCGCCGCCACCACGCGCCGCCGCCGTCCGTTTGCTTCGTGGTCGGACTTGTTCCAATCACCGTGATGAGGAGATTCCGTTCGTGCCAAAATTCGTCAGCTCTTCTAGTGCAGACTGACAAAGGACTCGTGTTTCCGGTCGTGAACCTGATTAAGGAGGATCTACCGCCGCCTACCGTGAAGAGCCAGATTCCCTGTGAATTTGGTTGGATCCAGGCGCCTAGACGCCAGCAAGGTAACGATTCAAACATCCTATGTATGTTTATCGTTGATTATTTGATATGTATTGAACGTTTCCGGGGCAAATTTTAAACTTCCGTTGTGCCCCCGAGAAACGGGATCCGGATCCGCCATTGTCGCCAACAGAGTTGTCTACACAACTTGGTTCAATGATCAAGTCATGTGAATGTGTCTCCTGATTGCCATATTTGTAGGTGGAGTGATAGAGTTTGAGTTGGACAAAACATAGGACATTCAGTTCAACTCAAAGAGGGACATTCAGTTCAACTCAAATAGCGAACATCCGTTTCAAGTCAAACAGGAACATTCCTTTCGACTCCCTCGATTTTGATCTCATCATAATCACGATCGATGATCAGATATCACCAATGTGCTCAGTTTACAAAAATGATCATTATGATGCAAAATCAAATATTCTGACCACTAAATCTATATATGGCAGGTTTACTCCTATCAGCTAAATATGGAAGTCCTACTCCCTTAGCCAATTTTGGAAGTAATATTCTCAATCTTCCTCCTATTATACTCAACACGTTGAGTACCATTTCCTTACGGGAATTGGAAAACCAGTACTTGTGTGACCCTCAATGATTCAGGGATACAGCTAGCCACATTGTGACTCCGAAAACACATTTTCGGACTTAACCATTGGACCATGGTAAATCGTCTAGCAACATTTCCCCATGATCCCCTAGGTATCACTGATAGTGCCTGCAAGAATCAGTCGATCATGGTTAGCATACAGTACAATCCTTTCATCTCAAATATCCCGACCGAATCAACGACCATTGGTATATCGAGAGTCGCTAGAGATTCGATAGCCATGCATACATCTTGGAGATCAAATAGCGACATTTCATGTGCTACTAGGTAAATCCATTTACTTAAAACACATCTAGTACTCTGGTCAGAGATTTATCACACTATTATCTCCTCAGATAGCATAGGATATCCACGCACAAGGGCGAGCGATGAATCTTCGACAACGAAGCATCGACTCCTACATGCATCGGGACCTCACCCAATCCCGTCACCCGATGACCCCAACGAAGTTGATAAACGGGTCAAAGTGAGGCACCTATCATGTAGAGTCTCAATGATGTTTCGAGTAGTAAGGACTAATCTGTACAACCAAGACCTCGGACTTAATCCACTCGACAAATGATAACCACTTGAAAAGTTCGAACGAGAGTATTTCGATAGATCACCAGGTCACTATCCATTTGCATGCTCAGAACATCATTATGTTCCCTACCAATGAAACGTAATACTTTGCATCGCAGATGCTAGTCTCAAACTCGGGTGGCCCTTACCTCTTTTGTACGGTCCAATTGACTAGGAACTTGTTTAGAACACACAGTGACTGTTAGATGTGTTTCATGATAACCATCAACTCCACTATCACATCTAACATACACTATAGTGCATTCAAGGTCTTTATCCAACAATTTGTAATCATAATAATGAAGATAAATAATACCATAAAAGAATGTGAATTTCATAAATAAAGATCATTTTACATAGAGTCAACAAAATGAAAACCCACATGCCACAAGTTGGCTAGTTTAGCACCTACTCTAACACTTACATCAACATAGGTATCAAGGATAGCATTTAACAGAACAATCGGGGTATATTCATCTATGTTTTTGTCTCCCGTCAGTTTAGTTTCATGTATCAGTTTGGTTTAACACATCTAGATTCTCATCAATGTCTTTATTCAAATCTAATTTGAATTTGAAAATTTTTTCAAGCAAAAACATTTTATTGGACAAAGAAGTCTTTGTGTAAAGTTTTTACAGCTTTTCCCGAAGAGGCTTAGCAGAATCAAGTTTATCACATTTTTTAACACAACATCAGGCAAGTTGAAAATAATAGATGAGTAAGCAAATTCATTATCTTCTTTTCTTTTAGCGGTAGTGACATCTTTAGCATAAACATCATAGTCAATAGTTTTAAATACATTTTGTCGTGTTAAAATTCCTTTCATTTTTGTTGCCGAATTGAAAGATCGGATTTCCAATTAAAGGTGCTAAGCTATAAGAAGTCATGGTAGTCATCGGATCACACGGAAATACAGAGACAGTCAAGGCATGCACATCAGAAGTAGTAGAGGTAGCTAAGACCAGAACATCAGATAATTCAGAACAACAAGGACTAATACAACAGAAGCAAATGATATCCAACTAGTAAAACAGAATGCCTTCAATAGGAACAGGGCAAATGATAATCCAACTAGTGAAACAGAATGTCTTAAATAAAATCTTTCTTGGATTATTGCGATATAATAGAATAGAGAATGAAGTAATATGATGGTGCTAATGAGTTTTATATTTTTTCGCTATTGAATCATGGATTATTAATATAATGATTTATATATCATTATATAATATTAGTTCATGTATTATATTTCATTCAATTTTTATATGAATATTGTTTATGTTTTATCTTTAATTAAATAAGTAACTAAAATTAACCAAAATCATTAAAGTAGGGATGGGATGTATTCCAGGGATTCCCCGAGTTGCTGGAATCGGAGATAGAGGCAGGACAGAGGAGGGGCCATAATTCAATGCTGGAATTGGACAGCAGACCTGTTCCCGCCCTTGCATTGCTATCCGTAGGAAGATTAGCTGTCGAAATCTCGTCTCAAATTATGATTTGGTGGGATATAAGTCAGATCGGCGGATGTCGGGACATATCATAATGAATGTGCAAATACGACCTTCATCATGTGTCCTACAGATACATCTTTCTTCTCATAGGGTGTATACTTTTAAAAGTGGCGAGAGGGAAAAGAAAGTAGACGTAACAACGAATTAAGCAGTAAGAGAGAAGAAGACATGATGAGACGCCAAATATTCTTTGTTCTTCAATGGTTGCAATTATTTTATGGGTTTTTTTTATGCTAAAAAGTGGTCCAACCCATTTGAAAACGAGAGTATCTCTCCGTAGATTATACTAAAGTTTTATAACGAAAGTATCCTTATTCGTATATCCAACAAAATCCATATCTAAACATATAGATGATATTAATGTCAACGTTAAAAATAGGAATCACTTAAGTGATTGTTCAGAAATATTTTAACTATTGTTTATAAATCTTCATTGATCAAAGGGTTCGATACATGATATATTAGATATACCAGAGCAAACAGAATAACAAAACTACAAGGCCGAACATATAGTATCAACTAATGAAGGAAAGTAGTGCGGCCACCGGAAGTCGAAATAAAGGCAGTCACATACACCTTTATTAAACCTGTGGAACATGACAGGTTTCTCAGCTTTCTTAAATTCCGTAGCATGGAGATGAGTTTCTTATGTTATGTTTACAAAATAGTTGATATATTTGACAAAAAATATTTCTGATATCGAATGTCACATGAGTACTTTGATCAAATGTTTCCACAATCGGACAAGTGATCGAACCGGTCTTGCTCAAAAGAAAGATACAACTGGTTCAACCGAATGATCGGGTAAGAATACTGTATATAAATTAAATATGAACAAATTATTATGAATGAAATGTTTTTAGTTTTCAAAAATATAAAATTTGCATATGAACAGATAATAACATATTTGTCGGTACATGTAATCAGTAATTATATAATCAACTACCAGTTAAAAACATTGTTTTGACTTCACCAAAGATCACTAAAACAGTAAATAAAAAGTGTAGAACAGTATCATAATATCATGAGTCGACCGACAATTAGACCATGTAAAATTTTCCTTCTCAATTCCAATATGTATATATAACACCTATCTGCAGACACCCTTTGGTCATTCTAATATTATATTCTCCAATCAAATTACCCCCATTAGTGAAAAGGAAAATGTCCAGCTTGCTATGGAAGAGCTTCAATCTTTGCTTCTGCAAATTGAATTT
Source organism: Dorcoceras hygrometricum (assembly GCA_001598015.1). Classification (NCBI taxonomy): domain Eukaryota; kingdom Viridiplantae; phylum Streptophyta; class Magnoliopsida; order Lamiales; family Gesneriaceae; genus Dorcoceras; species Dorcoceras hygrometricum. The sequence goes on from KV018463.1 coordinate 90,945, forward strand.
GAAGTGCCTCCCCATCATTACCTTTACCCCACAACCACTCCCCATTCAAGAAGACAGCCAACAAAATCCCCCCACGATTAATAATCCATCACCTCTAACAAGCACCGCCGCCATCTCCGCTTCCTCTTTCGACGATTATGATGACTCGATCCCCGACTTCAGCTCCGCCTTTGCCTCCCACCGCTTCTTCCTTTCCACCCCGGGAAGTTCCAACTCCATCTTCGAGCAGCCGCGGATGTTGATGGATTCCGAGGGAGCGGTGAACGGCGGCGCCGTCGCTGTTCAGAAGTTTTCTGCGGACCCATACGCTGACTTTAGGAAGTCAATGCAGGAGATGATCGAAGCGCACGAGTGGACGTCGGATGTGAAATCTAGTGGGGAGTTCTTGCATGAGCTTCTCTTGTGTTATTTGACACTAAACCCTAAACACACACATAAATTTGTCATCGATGCTTTTGCGGACGTCGTCGTGTCCCTCGTTTCGCCGCCTGTGGGCTACCGGAAAAGCCGCCACCACCGACGTCGACGTGGTGCCACGCCATCGCGGCCAGTTTGATATACTTGTGTAGTGTTTTAATTTGTCTTCTTTTCATTTTTATCATCTTAGTCATTGCTATCTTAAGGTCGTAGGAAGGTGGTTAATTAAGGAGTCCTTATTATTTTTGTTTTTATTTTCTAAGCGTTTTTAATCGATAATTCTAAATAACATTTATAATTATATATAAATAAGTAATTTATAATAAAAAATATATAAATTTATATATAACAACACATTAATTAGCTTACACTAATGAGAATATAATATATGTTTCACCTAAGTAACACATATAATAATCAAAACTACCAGCGTGGCCACACCCTCCTTTGATAGTCTCCAACTGATCCATGTTCCGGTAAAAAAATATATCTAGTGATCAATCTTATCTTGGAGATTAAATTATTTTTCAACTCTATAAACAGTAAAATAAGGTAGATTATCTTCTTTATATGCTGAAAGTTGTTCTATTTTATATTTTCTTAATAGTTTAAGTTCTAGTGTTCTGTAAAGCTCACAAAATCCAAAATATGTTGTCCCATGCATATAGTGCATTACGTGCAAGGGTTTTCTTGAACCAAACCCAAAATTTGTCCGGGAGTAAAAACTTTTTCTTTTACTTTTTGGGCTAAAAAAAAAAAAAGCAAAACGATAATGGAAATTAAATTATAATATTAATATTCTCAGAAAGTGAAAATTTGGACCACGAGAAACGTTACTTTCCAAGTGATCGGTCATAATTAACCACCTTGCCAACGTACTAATATAATACTTTCAACGACACGTTCTTGTGATCGATCTGTTATACAAGTATGTCATTCATTGTTACATATGAATGACAGAAACGGGATAGAATCAATTATATAATGAAACGAGTATGCAAATATAATAATATGAATATTATTTCGCTTGATATCTAAATTGAATAACTTGGAATTGAAATAAAAACAATTAGAAAAAAATGTAATGAAATACAGCTATCTTTAACAAACATATTTAAGTTAGCATGGGCATCTGGGTGACTAGCACTTCCTGGAGCTGTCACGTCATCAGGTACCCACACATATGCCCACAGTAGGTGCCCACAGTATCAGCCCTATATATATACTTCCCAATTATAATTATAACGTCTAATTAAGTTAGCAACTAAAAAACAGAAAAATAACTAAAAATGAGAAGATTAATGACCTTGCGCACGACTTCTTCAGAAATAGAACTGTACTGAATTTTCGTCCACGGGGGCACTAAATAATATCTTTATGTCAGCATGGTTAGGACAAGCAAAGAGAATCCAAGAAATACACCCGAACATAATAAAGGTAATCTTCACAAGTATTATTTAATAGATGTCTGATAAGTATCGTAAAGAACTAGACGTAATTGGATTAGGTGGGTAACTTTGTACCCAAGTCCAATGACAAACTCCATTATTTAATCCTACGATAGCCTTTCCCCTAATGGTCTAGGACGGTGATACAAATGATATAAATAGTGCAAATCATAATTATTGGCTCGATGGATGAAATTATAAATTATATGTAAAAATAGAGAATATGGATGACAAATCAATAGATATGGATAGCATGATAATTTGTCTCTAATTATTTCTAGAACTTGGATCAACGTTAGACAAAACAAATATATGTAATCAACAAATGCATTACCCAGAATGTCATCTAGAATGGGAGGACAATACTATAGATTTCAACATATTTTATCTAAGTATCCTAATAGTGTATCAGATAACCTGTTTTATAACATTATATTTCACATCAATATCTCATTTTTTTGGCATTTATCATGACATGTATGCACAATTCTTGTGATATAAATCTTTAATTTAAGATGCGAGAAGAAAAATGAGGGGCAACAACTGTTTCAGAAAGAGAAATCTACAGATAAATTGCTGAAAAAAGGACAAATTAGATTATTGATCCAACGCTTGATCCATGGGGACATGGCCAAGTGAGATAGTGAAAAATCAAAAAGGACATGGCCAAGTGAGATAGTGAAAAATCAAAAAGGACAACAGTGTGGTCAGTGTAGCAATAATTAGAAGAGGACGACACGCAGATAACTGAGAAGGGACAAAATTCCAACACAAACAAAATCATACTCCGATCATGGATCTGTCATTTCAATCAAATCAACATTTTATGAGCCCACGAGAATGTCTGGTCAAGGGGCCGCAGTGTATGTAGAATTCTATGCATTCCTAACACAGACTGAGGACAGTCAATCTTGTGCTCACCTGAGATCTCCATCTTTGAAGGATGAAACGATATAGCTATGTTACATTGGTGGTGCGGTTCACATTTGAATATTCTCACATAGTGAATTCCCTTTGTTTGGTGCTTTGAAATGACAGATTTGGGAACATGGGAGTCAAAAAATCAGTGACAGATTTGGGAACATGGGAGTCAAAAATCAGTGACAGAAAGGGAACATGGACATATATTATTGCTGTTCAATGAGTGGTGTTGAAGATCTTAACTTTCTTCCACAGATACAATGACAACTTTGAGAGAAAACGGGATAGTATCAGTTTCAACATAGTAGAGTTCCATGTCTGTTGTATCAGAATCACACGATAATCGAAGCCAGAGTAAATGGAGGCTTAAAGCAAAATAGATGACCTATTCATTAGAAGAAGCAGGGCCAACAAGCACGCCCTGTGCATTTCCTTCCTTCTTACCACCATCATCCTTCATCGCACTATCGCCCTTTGTAATTCTTATTTTGTACTTGGCCTCGAATTCAGTTATCTCCCTCCTTTTCTTCTCCAAAGCTTCGTTAAGTCGAGTAATGACCTCTTCAAGCCCCTCCTTGTTATGTTGGACGGCAGGCAATACTTCTTTTATAGTTCTTTCCACAAGAACACCTCCTACCATCCTGTAGCATTTTCTTGACGGATCAAGTGGTTTTATAGCATTGATCACTAGTGAGTGCTCACTGGCCTCCATTTCTAGTTCAGTGATTTTGGAGTAGATTTGGTTCATCTCAGTCCTCATAGCACCGTATGCATTGGCAACTGCTTGCTCATTAAGTGGTTCCTTCCTATCACCTTCAGAGTTGGCCATGATTTTGATCTGAAGACAACAAAATAAAAAATATTAAAGCTGGCATCTAGATATGACCTGTTCGTGCATGCTTACCCATCGCTACGAAATCAAGCTCCCAGAGATACATTATTGAGGTCACACAAACAGATGAATCTGCACAACTATCAACTGTGTCAAATCGCATACTACCTAGAAGATAATTTATTTTAGCTGAAGTGAACAATACAAAATTTTTTTAGCCACACTTCCATGTTCACCCACAAATGAAAGATTGTAAATTCTAGTGGGAGCAAATTCTCCTCTCATATGAGATACGATCATGACGTTGATGACTATGACAACAGACTAATAAGAAAGATGTTAAATTCTAAAGTTGTTTCAAGCCATATAACCATGTATTCCTGTAAAGATGTTTCAGGTTTTATCATGAATTTTTTTTACTAGCTGTAACTTTTTAAAGGAGAAACTCGCAAGGAGCACAGGACATTTCAAATAAACCACAAGTCTTCTGATCATCTTACACACCACGAGATGAAATGTCATAGTTACTAATGCTTGAATTATGACAAATGGCTCAATTTGTCCATTTTATCCAATACTATGATGTTACCCTGGAATCTTATCATATACACTTAAGACTCCTCAACTGACGGTGCTGCCTAAATCTGCCTCATTTTACTTATTGTTGAATGAGGTGATGGTTCATTAACAAAAACAGTCCAATACTTCAACGAGTGGCAAGTGGTGAACAGAAAGTTTTCTTTGTTCCTAGTTTCAAGGTAATGGTGTAGGTGCAAATTTTATCAACAATTCTATATCACACGATCTTCCAAAACCTGAACATTTGTTTAGAGGGTTCAGTGCTGGTCATAACACGTTTTTAGTTACTTCATATAAACTCAAGTACCAAATTCCAAGTTCAGGTCAAAAACACTGACACCTCAATCTTCCCTCCACGCCTTCACCAACTATTTATCATGCAAGTCTGTGGTCTTTCAAACAGCTTGTGCGGCTGGGACAGCAGGACACAAGGGAAAGAGACAAGAACAGATTTTCCAAACAAACGAAGGTGTTTGTGACTTTGTTTAAATTTTCCCAGAAATTCAGAGATAAATCTACTTACTACACTAACAGACAACCACCATCAGCAATAATTGAAGAATTGTTTATGTAGGTGCATGAGTGCATGTATCAAGAATAGTTAATAGCAAAAATCACAGAGTGTAAAACAGTTTGGAGTAGTCTAGGGTCTCAGTAGGAATCAAACACATTGATGTAATTAAAGCTTCAAATAAGAATTTGTTGAACAAATTAAGTGGTTGCTTCACTTTATATTAAAGTTATTGATACGGTAGTTCTGTGTTCTTGAACAATTCACAAGATTATTAGCTTCAGAAGTCAAAAAGAAATGGAAAAAATAAACAATTGCAAAGATAAACAATAAAGAACCAGAGGATAAATATCTGAACAAGCTCTAAGAAAAATTATCTTCTCGATGCCCACATTACACATTCAAAATATTTAAACCAGGATCAATTAATGATTTCAAAGTAAAATGAGAGTAGAAATCTAAACCAGATTCTTTCAAAAAATATTCGAATCTACCCTTCAAATCCATTAGGGCTTTTGCGTATAACAGAAAATCAAAGCATCAAAAGTTGTTTATTGGTGAAAACTCGTAGGGGACATCACGATCCAGTGACTACAAACAAAAGCAAATCGAGAAAAACTCACAAAATTAAGAAACCATTCAAAATCTTACATTTTCGATGAATAGGTTATCAACAACTATGGTCCCAAGTATTCCAGCGAGAATCGAAGTCCATGCTTGATTCTCAAATCTGACTGTGAAGGGAGGGATGAAGGGCCAAATGATGTGCTGTGAGATGGTGGATAGTTCTATGCATTAGGTTAGGTTATTTTCATTTAGGGTTAACATTATACTTATATGAAAAATACCTTTATATTATAATGATATATATATATATATATCTATATATATATTGGTATGTTATCCTCCCCAACAGTTGCCTCCCCAACAGGTGGGAAGGATAAAGTCTCCAACCTGCATATTTGGCATGTTGTGGTGGTGTCACATATGCAGGTGGGTAAGTTAGTGTAGATGATAGTTGAGGAGAATAACAAATTTATTTATACATATATATGTATATATAACATAATTACTCGAGTAGCTCGCGAATAGAACATTCAAAGCTTGAACTTGACTCAAATTAAGAGTCAAGCTACTCGAACTCGGTCACCGAGCTTGAATAGAGTTTTGACCAAGCTACTCACAAACTCACGAGGAGCTTGACTCATTTATACCCGTACATACACAGGAACTCCAAAACTCTAGAATAGGATCACAGATGTGGTGGATGGATGCCCAGTCAATTATTAGGGAAAAGCTTCCACCCGAAGTCTTTCCACATTTAACAAGAAACTGCACAGCTAGAAAACAAGTCAAAATCTCAATCAAATCAAAGTTTGCAGCCACGACACAAACCTAGAAAATTCCATCTTTGCAACAAACCTGCATGTAGCATCGCAATCCTCAAAGCAAAAAACAAATGAATCAGAGTAACAGGTTGAAAATGGTGTTTTGATTGCTAGTTTTATGAGGAAAACCAAATCCCTCCTTTCAATTACGTATTTGGGGAAAGAGCAGCACGAGAAGGATAAAATATCGGAGGGACTAAGTCAGTGAGACGATTACTGATGCGAATGAGACAAAGAATAAACCCACACAATACGTTGTTCAGGTATCGGGACATGATTGGCAGCGCTATACTACGATTTGGATAAATAAACTTTTACTTACATGAGATCAAACAGAAACTGCAGGATTTTTTTTTAATTTTGATCCACTACTCACGCCTAAACGGAAAAAAATAATTAGCTCATTTCAAGAACTGAAACAGACTCTTAAGCAGCAAACCAGAAGGAATTGAATTTTAGATTAAAGATCATAGACAACTAAAAGTAAAAAGGTAGCCAATTTCAAAAGCTTATATTGTCTCTTACTGTACAAATAGTCGAACCCCCTCCATCCTTTCCTTGTGCACCAAAAAGATGAAAACTTATAGTTCAACCAGAGAGAAATAGAGATGATGGGAAATATTATTTCTAAGCAATTCCAAGGATAGTATTATTAAGTTCTATAAATTGATCAACTAGCCTTTCTGAAACTATTTTCTAATGTGGTTATGTTATTGTATATATAGTCAGTTAAATATCGGCAACAGCCATAATCTCCTCTGTGCTGACCTTTGGCTCAAACTTCATTGATCAACAATGATAAGTAAAGTCAAACCAAACAATAGGAAACTCTCAGCCTAAACTTGAATTCTTAAAAACAGAGCATATTTTCTTCATATTTGTTTACTACAAATCTACCCATAATCAGCTTGTCATTAATTTGACTAAAGTTTGTTATAAATAAAGCACCGACATTAAAATGATTTGATGACTCTCAGAGTTGTGCTATTGTATATATAGTCAGTAAAATATTGGCGCCACACCCTTCAAGACTATATCGAACTCAGTGTCCTTGTTCTGATAAACAACAGCGCAATCAATAAGAACGTCCTCCTTGTAAGAGTGATGTATTGCCAAACTTTTGACTATCCAGAGATAGGTGCAACCTTGGAAACCTGATCATTTAAAGGCATAAACAATCGGAGAAGATCAACTACACCACTCACCACTCCAAACCAAAACATATGCCATAATCATTCACATCATTACGGAAAACAAGCAGTCCTCCCAGAAATCAAATAGAGCATGTAACTTCAATGGGACATCCAATCAGAGATATAAATGACTGATAGGCACTTCAATAAGCAAGCAAAATTAAACCTTTGTCAGTTAACAATAAAATGGAACATGTAAGTTCAATAAGACATGCAATCAGAGATATCAATGACTGATGGGCACTTCAATAAGCAAGCAAAATGAAACCTTTATGACTTAACAATTGAAAAACGGCAACTGAAATAGCAAAAAAAAAAAAAGGCCTACCTATGTTGAACGAATACAGGTATATGGGTATCGTATCGATACGATAAGGATATGTCAATACGGCAAATTTTGAAATTACAAGAAACGATAGGGCTAGGATACGGCAATTGTTTAAAAAAATTTAAATATTATGTACATAGATTTCGGGTGAGAAGAGGCGGCGGCATTCCGGGCGGTAGGGTAAGAGTGGAAGCGGACTTCGAAGGTAAGTGCAGAAGAAGAAGAGAGGACCAATACAGAGGAAGAGGAAGAGAGGAACGAGCGATAGAGACAGGCAGAAAGCAAATTAGGGCTTGCGACAAATTCCTTTTTCAGTTTTAATTAAGTTTCAAAGTATTTTAATTCACGGTGGATTTCATTTAGAATTGCATTTGAAATTTCACTATGCAGTTAGGCAGTTAGCCAAAATGATTTGATAATTAAAACAATAATAATTATATTAGAAAGTTTATATTTCTTATTTAAAATTATTTATAATAATATTTATATAAATATTCATATATGATAAAACATATTATCCATTTCTTTTAAGAATGACAAAAGTTATAAAGTTTATCAAGAACGTGTAAAAATAAAGTTTTTAAATTACGATAAATAAATTTTAATATTTAAATTATGTATTTATATAATTTTTTAATATAAAAGCAGTTTTATTGATTTTTCTAAAATAATTATAAAATAAAAATAGAAAGAAGTATGTGCAGTACCCGAAAAACCCACACGGTTTTAACAATATCCGACACATTTTGTAATCATACCCGTGTCGATGATTCGAGAGAGGAAAAGGATATTTCTGGAACACCGAGGCATATACTCTTGACGTTTTGAATTCGAGGTTATTACATTTATCAACAAAATAACTAATTGATAAATAAAATTGATTTTTAATATTGTCATTATTAATTTTTAATAAATTTCATAACATTAGCTAGAATTCAGCATTTTTCGTTCGAAAGTAGATTTTCGAAGGACGTCCGAGCGCGGTAAACGGTCACCTTGAAAATTTAATTGTTTAGAAATTTCAAGACGTAAATATATTTTAATGATATTTTATAAAATTTATGACGAATTTAAATCCAATTATTTTATTTATTTTTCGGCTAAATTAAGGTGCATGTTTTGAATTTTAGGTTTATTATTTTGCCGCTAAAAGTGAGGTACGCGTTTTAAGTTTCTTTAAATTTTTCGCGATTTTTAAATTTATGATAGAACTTTAAAATTTAACTTGTATATTAAAAAAAATTACAGACATATGGATGTCGTCTGAATTATGATAAGCTTGAGATTTGATGTAAACTTTGGACTGGTAGCATAATGATTTAAGAAATAAATTTCGAGTAAAGGTATTCTTTTCTTTTGGGTTTTAAATTATTTATGCCAATGTTATGACTGATATTACGGGCGTGTGGATGTCTGTTGATGGGTCGTGGTGCCCCACCAAATTATTTACAGGCGTGTGGATGTCGATCGACGGGTCGGGGTGTCCCACAAAATTGATTGATTACGGGTGTGTGAATGTCGGGGGTGCCCGCCAAATTCTGGATCCTTATAAGCTTATTTAAGCGACTTGACTGATGATTGCAGGAAATTCTGAGCCACACTTCATAAAAAATGGATGAATGAATAAAGTTTTGAGGTTAAATTGTTTCTCTTGAGGTTAAGGGAACTTTTGAAGGATTTTCACTTACCGCATTTTATTTGGGAAGTTGAGGAAATGATGGTTATTTTATTTAAAAATATTTTTATGCATGTGTTATTATGTATTATTTGTTATTACCAGAGTTTACCTACTGGAACTCTAGGCTCACTAGATTTCATTGACGTAGGTGAGGATGTTTAGGTGATGATGGTTAGCGATAACTCGGTCGGGGTGAGAGCTGGGGAAATATTTGGTTACATCAGATTTTATTTCAATTGTTGGGAATATCGATTGGGAAAGGGCATAGTTCATCAAAGATCTTGTGTCGGAACCCCACGACAAAATGGAATATCCGAATGAAAAAATCGTCACCTTTTTTAGGTTTCTAGAGTTGTTGTGTTCACTTCTAATGTTCCAAAACATATTTGAAGAGATGCCATTCTTACTGCAACTTACTTGATAAATCACATGCCTTGTCGAGTCCTTCACTTCCAAACTCCAAATCAAGTCCTCTTGAAAAACTATCATGTTACTCAACTCCTATGTACTCTTCCTCCCAAGATGCTTGGGTGCACTGTACATGTTTATGTGTCTTAACATCTCCGGAGCAAACTTGATCCAAAAGCTACTAAATGTATCTTTCTTGGATATTCTTCAAACCAGAAAGGATACGAGTGTTATTGTCCCGCTGCAAAGAAATACATTTTTACCATGGATGTAGCATTCTTTAGGAGTCAACCCTTCTTCTCCAAAACTAATACTCAAGGGGAGAACTTCGACTTCATCAACCAAGAAGAATATCAGTTTTGGCTCTCTCCTCATGTAACACTCCGAGTGATCCAGCCTCCACATTGGTATTCGCCTAGTTCCAAATCAATTCTTATATTTTAGTATCATCAGAAGATCTAAGTCTCCCACTTACATGCTACTGAAAAGAGGATTCAACTTTATTCAAGAAGATCAAATCCAACCAGGAGATAAAGCAGCAGCAACTTCCTACAATGCAAAGTCAAAAATCTGAACCGAGTATGAATTCCAGGTAACTCTGAAAACCAACCTGCTCTCATCAATGATCTTGACATTCCTATTGCTCAAAGAAATGGATTTCAGTCATGTACCCAACAACCTATATCAACATATCATAAGTTGTCTCCTGTTACCATACTTTTGTGTCAAGATTATCACAGGTTATAAGTGTTGAGTTAAGCGTGCAAGGGTGAGAACAGTACTGGGATGAGTGACCTCCTGGAAAGTTCTCGTACGTCAAGCTGCTGACATTGCGCCGCTTGATCTAGTTGGCCATGTGGGCTGTAAAAGTGTGATGCCAGATCTAAGCGGTTAATACTATCTCTGCTGGGGATAGGCCGACGGTAGGGGAAGGGTAAGACTGATCTCTATGGGAATTGAGACAGCATCAGCAGTTAGACACGCATCTCCCCTGACTCATCGGCCTAACAGCCCAACCCTAACGCACATAATAGGTGCACTCTGCGCTGTCATATTATAAGAAAATAAAGTTGCACATTGGCTAGTAGCTATAGCTTTTGGCCTACTGGTAAGCGCTTGGTCCTAACAATGAGGCACTTCATCAACTAAAATGGAGGGATGACGTTAAAAACGAAACTAGAGCTCTTGAAAAGAATGGAACTTGCATTCTCTTTGATTTACCATAAGCCAAACATCTAGTGAGGTGCAAATGGGTCATCATAATTAAATAAAAGGCATGTGGAAGTATAGAAAGATAGAAATTAAAGCTAGGCTTGTGATGAAAGGTTTTACGTAGATGTGTGGTATAGATTATCAAGAAACCTTTCTAGTGGCGAAATTGAATACCATCAGAGTCCTTTTGTCAATAGTTGCAAACCTTGAATGGCCACTTCTTAGACCTGATGTCAAAAATGCATTTAAATGGAGATCTTGAAGAGGAAGTGTTTATGTAGATTCCACGGGGTTTTGACAAAAAGAATAATGTCAAAAAAGTTTGTAAGCTAAAGAAAGCATTGTATGGCCTCAAACAATCCTCGAGAGCCTGGTTTGATCGATTCACTAAGGTTATCAAGAGCAATGGGTCTGCTCAAAACCAATCTGATCATACTCTCTTCTTCAAACATTCGGCCGATGGAAAAATATTATTCTCATAGTGTATGTTGATGATATTGTACGTATAGGTGATAATGTCAATGAAATAATGCAAGTTAAATAGCTACTTGTGAGAGAATTTGGAATCAAATACCTTGGAGCACTCAAGTACTTCCTTGGCATGGAAATTGCATGAATATATAAAGGCATATCAGTTCTCAGAAAGTATGTGCTAGATCATCTCAAAGAAACCGGTATGCTAGGCTGTAAACCTGCAGACACACCAATGCATCCAACTTATGAATTGGGAAAGAACGATTGTGCTTCTGTTGACAAAGGGAGATACAATGCCTTCTTGGCAAATTCATTTATCTCTCCCTCACCATACCGGACATTGGATTCTCAGTGAGTGTAGCAAGTCAATTCATCAACAATCCTTTAAAGGAACATATTCATGTTCTTTTCGTATTATGAGATACCTAAAGATGACTTCTGGAATATGGTTGTACTCCAAGAAGGGTAACAACAAAAGTCTTGAAATATTTCAGATGCTGATTGGGCAGGTTGTGTAATATATCGTAGATCGACATCTACCTTTGCTTGTGGAAAGATTGAGACTTCTGATTGGCTTATGTTTTCATGCTTTATTTTTGATTAGATAGGATTTTCTTTCCTTGCTTGTAACACTAGAATTATGGGTTGTTACCATCTTGTGGTGTACTTATACACTATAAAAAACCTTATGTAGCTTTTTTCTCGGAAATAAGATGAAATTTACATCTCATTCTTCATCTGCATTCTAAGATCTTCTTTGAGATAGCAGATATCTTGAAGATGAATGGATTTGCTGAAGATATAATCAGGTTAAGCTTATTTCATTCTCTTTTAGGGATCATGCATGTAGTTGGTTGTAGTCACTAACCCTAGGTTCTATCACTATATGGGCGGACATGGATATAAATTGTCTAGCATATTTTCCACCAGCCAAGTCAGCTCATTTGAAAATTGAAATCAGTACATTCAGGCAGCAGAATTTTGAACAGGTTGGGACGTGGATGACTCTTCATCACTCGAATCCTAGTTCAAAGTCGTACACCTTTGAGCATTGTGAGCAAGCCATGTAGCTTCATCTTTTTGAGGTCCTTAAACTTTTTCATGGCTACTGTTTTTATGTCTTATTATCTGGGAAGTGCTCTCTTGGCCTTCAAGGATAATTCTATGTTGGTATATGCTTTACCAAGAGAGATTATTTCAATGACCAAACTGCTAAATCTTTAATCAAACTCGTTCAGAGTATCTCAAGGTTTAATTATATAATTTTTCAAATATCTGATAGGGATAGTAAAGTTTTTTTTCTTTATCTGATCATTACCTTCCCCCTAGTTGTATGAGTTTTTCCCAATTTTCCTTTGCCTTAGTGCACATGTGGATCTTGTTGAACATATTCTTGTCCATCGTTTTGTACAAGGCATCTTTGGTTACATTGTCTAGATTGGCGTGCTTCTTGTCCTCATTCACATCTAGGTTTTTCGATCATCTGAGTAGCGCCATCGGTGATGGCTAGAGTGGTGTTTGATTTCATTATCTTCATGGGTTCATTAGTAATGATGTACCACATGTCATCATTTGGTGTAACCAAATGTGTCTGCATGCAAATCTTCTAATAATCATAGTATCCTTTGGAATTTTATTGAGATATAGTAAATCAAAAGTTGAGAAAACCCACTCTAGTAATACTTATTAGGATCGCAAATCTTTGAAAAATTATCGTTCGGACTATTATTGGTAAAAATATTTTTTTGCATACAATAATTTATCTAGTTGAATTGTTTTATGAATAAAATAAGAGTGCGAAATTTGTCACTTTCTTAGTGATCAAAACATATTCAATGGATATGAAACTGAGCGTGGAAAAATAAAGAACACAGCAATTTGTTTATGGATATTTGGAGATCAAAAACTCCTAACATCCCCCATTTTTCTGTTTCAAGAAGGATTTTACTCGAAAACTTTGGTTATACGAAAGATTTGCAGCAACATACCCACTTCACCTATAAGTTACACAAAACCTAATGCAAAATTCGTAGTTACAACCTTAACAACTAGATGAATCAATCAATTATCCAATAGTTGGGCTTTAACTATGCTATATAAATAAACAATAATACACTAATTTGAACTCTTTTCAAAGATGTCTGATGTGATCCTCTTGATCAGATAGAGCTGTTCTGTATATGCAGAAAGATAATTTGCAATTATTTGATGGAGCTTTGCGTATGATTCATTCAGTTGTTATCTCTCTACTCTTGTTCTCTCCCTGTGCTCTTTTTATAGCCGATTCTTCAACGTTAAAAAAAATGGAGAGCAACAGTCTTGTCCAATGTTCAAATATTCTCTAAGCTCTTGATTTGAACTTTCCCAGTTTTGTTCTTCAATCTTCAAAAGGGCCTGATATCTGTTTCCTGGAAATCTTCTTTTAAGCAGTTATTTGGAAATTCTCTTCATTTGTTTTTCCTTCTTTGTCCGGAAGTTTTCTCCTTTCTTCTACTATGCTGTCTTCTCGCTAGGGTTACTTTTGTTATCACCAAAACTAAGATATCTATTAGACTATTAGTTTATGTTGACCGTTCGTACCTGCACACAATACAAGAAGTTGGGCAGAAACAGAACACCCAAGATAAGCACTTGTACCAAATCTGTTAGATATAACCGAAACTGGTACACAATCGAAACAGCACAGATCTACAGAAATCAGAGCTTGGGGCGTAACAGCTTGGATCTAGAAATATCAAAGCTGCACATATAACAGCTCGGACCTAGAAAGGTCAAAGCTTAATGCTAAACAGCTCGGACCTAGAAAGGTCGAAGCCAGAGGCTTAACAGCTCGGACATAGAGAGGTCAAAGCTACTGGCTCAGGAACTGAGACACAGAGAAACCCACTAGAAGCACAAAGCTTCACAGACCACGGCATAGGACACCGAAGGGGAGCCAACACACACAAATGGAGACACCCCAGTCACACAGCCGAGAGCAAAAGCTCACAAGACCAACGTAGTAGCCCACTGCACAGATACGAAGCCTATCTCTCGAGAACAGGTTCTTCACCGAACTGAGCCAGAGACTCAGACAAGAAAGAGCCGAGGTCCTCTCACAGAGATGTCACCCAGAACCTCCCGGAGACGAAGTCCTGCGAGGTCAAGAACAGAAAGCAAGAAAGCGAGAAAGCGAGAGAAGGCAGTGGAGGCTAGGGTTTGTCAAGAGCTTACTCCTTAGAGATACACACAAGGGAGTATATATCAAACGTAATCTGCTGTATATGGAAAGCTGCTCTATATGGAAAACTGTTGTATATGGAAAGTGGGCTTGGGCTAAACAAAATTAATCGGTCCAACACAAAGAAACTTGGCCCACACATTCACATTCTCCACCTTGGTCCAAGTACCGTGATCAAAAGAAGCTCACTGTTGGGATTCACACTCAGTTTCATCATAGCCAGAGTAGGGGCACAGATTTTCACTAAAAGAGAAGCAAGCTGCCCCAGCTGGTTCAGGTTGCAGCACACAGCTCACAACAAAAACCTCCACCTTCCTTTGCACACAGTAAAGGAAGCCTGAAGAATTCAATGAACACAACAAGTCAGTACCCATATATGCAAGAGTCACGGAAAGGCACATAGGACAATTTATAATTACCAAAACAACATTGTTTATGTAAAATTTCTAGTCCTTTAGAACTCATGTGTCCTAATCTTTTAATCCACAAATCACTCATATCAGATTGCACAGAGTTCACACAGATCTTATCACAAACAGATTTGGCATGACAAACATACAAGTGATTCAATTGTTCAGCTTTAGATAACACGAGTGACCCCTTCACTATTCTCATACAACAATTTCCCTATCTACCCTCAAGCCCATCCTTTTCTAATGCAGCACAGGAAATGAGGTATTGCACAAATTAGGGACGTGCCTAACATTTTCAGTGTCATCACATAGTTATTACCAAATTTTAAGCAAACATCCCCAACACCCACAATCTTACAGTGTTTTTCATTATCAAGAGAGACATATCCATTATCAATGCTAGTGTATGTAGAGAAAACGTGTTTCAGAGGTGTCATGTGATAGGTGCAACTAGAATTAAACAACCAATCAGTTTCATTCTCATAAGGTAATTTCACAGAATTGACAAAAAAATCACCATAGTCTCGCACCATGAGCACATCACCATAGTTTTCTAAGGAATCAGTAGCATTGTTAATTTGTTCAGATGAGGATGTGTTATTTATTTTAAACTTGTCCTCCTTAGGATGAGTACAGTCAGCCTTGTAGTGACATTTTTCACCACAATTATAAAAAATTTTGTTCCATTTATACTTTGATTTTGATTTGCTGCTGCTCTCATCTCCTCTGTGACCAGAGGAACTCCCATGCCTACTTTGTGACCTATCTCTGACATGCATAACCTCCCCACTAGGTAATTTAGTTTCTGTATTGGTTTTTAGGTCTAGTTCTTTACTCTTTAATCCACTTATAACAGTATCAAGAGTTATAACATCTCTAACATACTTAATGGCAGACCGCACATCAGCATATGTATCAGGGATAGCATTCAAAAGTACAATAGGAGTGTAATCATCTATGTGTTTAGCACCCATCAGTTTGATATCTTGTATTAATTTGGTAAACACATCAAGATCTTTATTTAAATCCAATTTAAATCTGAAAAATTTTTCAAGCAAAAACATTTTAATGGGCAAAGAGGTTTCAGTGTAAAGTTCTTGCAATTTTTCCCAAAGAAGCTTAGCAGAATCAAGTTTATCACATTTTCTTAACACAGCATCAGACAGATTCAAGATAATCGAAGAGAAAACAAATTCATCATCTTCCTTTTTTTAAAGCAGTAACATCTTCGACATAAGCATCAGTGTCAATAGCCTTAAAAACTTTTTGTTGTATTAAAATCACTTTCATTTTTTGTTGCCATATTGAAAAGTCAGATTTACCATTAAATGGTGATAAGCTGTAAGCAGTCACAATAGCCATAGATACTCACAAAGCAATCACAAAAGGCAAACAAGTCGGATTATCGCAACCCGGCTTCAATGCCTTGCTGAATCCTGCGTCTTATCATTTCGATCTTGTTACACCCTCTAAATGCGGATTATTATCAAAATAACAAGTATATAGAGGGTAAATCGATCCCAACAAGTGGTATCAGAGCAGGTCGTTCTTGAATAGTGTATTTTCTTCGAAAAATGTTTTTAAACAATTTATTAAAATATGCTATCATTTCGATCTTGTTACACCCTCTAAATGCGGATTATTATCAAAATAACAAGTATATAGAGGGTAAATCGATCCCAACAAGTGGTATCAGAGCAGGTCGTTCTTGAATAGTGTATTTTCTTCGAAAAATGTTTTTAAACAATTTATTAAAATATGCTCTGATATCCGTTCGAAAGTCTATCTATGCTACAAAATTTTAAGGCTTTCAAAACTCATCGCATATGGATAGGGGGAGGAATGTCTATTGAATTGCAGAGTGATTTCTTGAAAGGAAAGAGCGGCCACATCTCTTCCAACGAGCTGACAGATTTCGCGAGATTTGTGGATACCAAGATCTCTAAGGCTGGGCGAGGCTAAGGCTTAGGAAAAAATGGAAGAGATTCTGCGGATTGAATCATCTATTGCTTCTCTGGTCCTAATCAATGAGAACTTTTGAGTAGCGTAGATTTTTCAAAATCTCATGCATTCATACAGTTTTCGACAAACTGTCTTCCTGTGCATAAAATCGTTTTATTTCGAAAATAAAAATAACCCCATGTTTTGTTGAGGTGGAGTTTTGTTTTAATTATAGAGGGGGAGACAAGATTTCGAACTCCTTTTGATTCCCACAAAAAGGGAGAGAAATATTTTCATACATGCCCATACGTGCATATGTTTATCCAGATTTTGTGTAAATCAAAAAGGGAGAGATTGTTGGATCTGTTTTACAGATCAGAATCTAAGTTTCGATTCCCACAAAATCTGCTTCTATAGTACTAACTCTCTACATGACATGTGCAGCTTGCTAAGACTGGAGTAGACGTGAAGATATCCAAACTGGAACAGTGAGTGGACGCCTGAGCTGGACCAGTCGAAGATATCTAGCTGGAATAGTAAGGGAACACCCAAGCTGGTTCAGCAGTTTACTTCCAAAAGTGCAGGGAATATCAAGCTGGTTCACCAGCTTGATGCAAGAGCAGTACGAAGATCAAGCGCAGAATGAAGAGCAGAGTTGAAGTGCAGTGATTGAAGCGCAGAGTTGCTCAAGTGCAGCGCGCAAGGGCAGTGATTGAGTGCGAAAACAACGCAAGCTGGATCAAAGCACTGTAGCAGTACAATGTGATGAAGAAGCAACCAGCTCAACAAGACCAGCTCTGTGGAGAACTGAACGGTGAACAGAGGCGAGCTGGTTAAAGTCAAACCAGCTCAACAAAGGTCAAGAGCAGCTGGATGAGAAGCAAAACAGTTGGGAAACAAGCTCAGTGCAAACTAGCTCAGCAACCAGCTGGTAGAGACCAGTCCAGAGTTCAGAAACCAGCTCAACGAACAGAACAAAGTGAAGAGCAAAAAACAAGAGCAGAATCTATCAGATCAACGAGCAAAGCAATTTGAACTTGAACTTATGCGAAGACAGTGTATTGGAGTTCAAATTGATTTGCTGTGTTGTCCACATCAGGTACAGATTTGTAGAGTGCACACATGCTCAAAGTCTATAAAGCCTGCAACGCATTAAAAGCCAAAGGACACAAAGTAAATATGCGTCAGAAGACTTTTCAGAACGGCTACAACTTTGTGTCCAACGGATAAATCCAGACAGAGGCTTTATATACAGGCGCAATAGAACAGAAGAAGTATGCGCAAAAACCAGAGAGAGTATAGTTGTGCAAAGTCAAAACAGAAAATCAAGAAACGCACAACACTGAACCTGGGAAGACAATGAAAAACCAGCTCGAACTAGGAGCACTTCCCAGGGTGTGTAAGATTTAATCATTGAGAGACCGTGCTTACACTGTAAATCTTGCACACACACATTCACTCACATTCGAGAGTTGAGCGAGATAGATCAGAATGAATGTGATTCAATACTCGCCATTGTAGTCTTTGGATAGAGACGTTAAACAAGTCTTGTTGTCTTTCACACTGAGACGTTAAAGAAGTGTATGTAGTCTTTTGCACTGAGACAGTAAAGAAGTGTCGCATTTCTCACTGAGGCAATAAAGAAGTGGGTTAGACACACGCAGCTTGCGGGCTGGTTTGCAGCGGTGTGACTAGGAGTTCTTGCGGCTGTGGGTAGGAGTGGGTTTCAGCGAGGGTCGTTGTAATCAAAGTCTTCTAGTGGATCATTCCCGTTGCGAAAGAAGGGGAGACGTAGGAGATTGAGCTCCGAACTTCCATAAACAAATCAGCGTATCTTTCTTTACTGATATCAGTATTTGCATATTCACGCATTGCATATTTGTCAAACGCATAAAACTTTTTAATCGAGCTTTCGAACTTTAGAGTGCAGTTTGAGTTATTTCCGCATGATTATTATTTATTACTCAATCTGTATCTCGGTGCACAAGTATTCAAGAACGCTGAGCTATTACAGCTCAAGATAAGTTAACCAGATCGTCCGGCTGTGTGTCGAGCTGGTTTCAGCATCCAGCTGGAACCAGCATGTTGAGCGCTTGCTTTGTATCAAGCTGGTTTCAACAACCAGCTGGAACCAGTTTGGTTATCGCAACCCGACTTCAATGCCTTGTTGAATCCCGCGTCTTATCATTCGATCTGGTTACACCCTCTAAGTGCTGATTATTATCAAAATAACAAGTATATAGAGGGTAAATCGATCCCAACACAGACCACGGTATAGGACACCGAAGAGGAGCCAACACACACAAATGGAGACACCCCAGTCACACAGCCGAGAGCAAAAGCTCACAAGACCAACGCAGTAGCCCACTGCACAGATACAAAGCCTATCTCTCGAGAACAGGTTCTTCATCGAACTGAGCCAGAGACTCAGACAAGAAGGAACCGAGGTCCTCTCACAGAGATGTCACCCAGAACCTCCCGGAGACGAAGTCCTGCGAGGTCAAAAACAGAAAGCAAGAAAGCGAGAAAGCGAGAGAAGGCAGTGGAGGCTAGGGTTTGTCAAGAGCTTACTCCTTAGAGATACACACAAGGGAGTATATATCAAACGTAATCTGCTGTATATGGAAAACCGCTCTATATGGAAAATTGTTGTATATGGAAAGTGGGCTTGGGCTAAACAAAATGAATCGGGCCAGCACAAAGAAATTTGGCCCACACATTAACGGTTTAGTTAGATCACTTATAAAAAAAAGATACTGGTTTAAAAATAATCATTGATTCATACGTAAGACGATAGCGATGTGCGTGTCCCTTGTTTGCTTCGAAATTGTAGAGCTTCTTCTTCCCAATCGAGTAATGTGATGGTTCAAAATGAAAGATCCATTCTTTATGTCTGCACTTGACAATTATGACCTCCACGGTGTCACAAGAATAGGTCATTGAAACACAAATGGGAAGTCATATCATAAGGATATTATTCTTTTTGCTCGAATTGGTATTCTATATGGTATACTATATTTGATCGACCCATTACCAACAATAATATCAAAACAGAAATATAGGAACACCCAATACAATCACTTCGAAGAAGAAAATGAGGTAATTGATACAAGAAATTGAGAATAATCCGAAAAAACAAGAGATAGGAAATTTGAAAATAAATGGTTGAAATGGATGAGACAGTGATAATGTCAATTTATGCGATAAAACTTTCGTAAGTTCATATAGACAGAAATTGGTAATGGTCGAAAAAATCAATGTGCGTAGATGGAGCAGATGTTGCTGCTGTTCATGGTACCAGTTTACGTATTTTTCCAACACACTATCGGTCGCGGTAGTTTTATAATAATATAAAACTTCACTTAACGGAGGAAAGATTGTTCTAAAACGATTAAAACCTAAAATTTGAAATTTTGCAAATTATAAAATAAAAGTATATCATCAGTTATAAGTTCTCTTAAATGACAAGAACTCTATCCACAATATTTTAGGAATGGGTTGTCTCGTTGGATGAGATAATGGTAGGATAAGATTAATAATAAAGTATGATTATAAAACATTGAGTTGGACCGAGAATAATGTTTGATAAAAATAAAATTTGTGGTTCGAAGATTAAATTTAGAATAAAGTATTAAATTGTATTTTTAACCTTTATAAAACTAATAAATATAATAAAAATAAGATGAAAAATAATATTGTAATTTCGTATTAATGTCATAAGATAAATAATTAAAGATTTGATTGACGTAAAATAGTTTGATAAATGCAAAATAAATATACTCCAACCAAACATGATATATGATATGATTAGAATAGTATAACTAATATTATATCATACTATACCATTTATCAAACATAACCTTAGAATATGACGATAACCATAGGTTATAATATAAACATATTATTTTATATTTCACATGAAAAAATTAGTACAAGTAACATGCAACATCAATTTATATATATTTACCTTTTCCCGTTTGGAAAATAGAATGCAAGAACATTGGTTTGAATCGTAAAACACCGAACTGGAAGAAAGTTCCTATTTCTTTTCTCATATAATATAAGACATTTCCTGTTGAACCTTAAACTAACTTTTCATCAAAGATATTCTATATCGTCCTAAATTTAGAATACTGATGTAAGATAAACCACGGTCCATGTGCAAATAACTTTCTATTTTAAAGCAATTTATTTATGAGTATAATAATTAAACCAATCGAATCAGTCACGAGAGTGGATGAGCATAAAATTCGGAACTAACAAAACATAAATACTGTTAGATAGTTCAGATATATGGTATCGTAATCGTTGTTGGTCCATTTCTGAAGGGACAAAAAATTTAGCTTCCGGACCAGAGGTTGAGCTGTAAGGCATATACAATATTAAGGAGCCAAATCCAGAATAGCCCCTCCAAGAGATAAAAATTCCATGTCTAGTTAGTTGTTCGAGGCTATAACTGATCAGGCGATGTAGCATAGACTTGTTCTAGAAATAGAGCACAACCTTTACTTTACACGAATCCGTTTTATTCATGAATTGTCCTCAGCAATCTCCCCCATAGATTCTGCTTGTGATGATGGATGTGGAGGTAAAACTTGCATGAAAGTCTCTACTAGCTCATCGATTCTATCTTCCACACGGGCGTCACATTCCTCTATAATCTGCACAACCATAACATGTATGGTTTTTCATAAAGTCGCAGCACGTAGAAAGGAGGCATAAAGGTAGAAGCCTGATTATATACACCCATGCTTGCTTTCTTTCTATACGTACGTACACAAACAAAATATACAATGGAGTTATTCTCACCAACATGAATATGGATTTTCATGATGTGAAAGATACAGGATTGTTTTCATATACAACGTTGAGATACAGAAGATAGGAGGTAGACCAATAATCATAACCCTCAGCATAAACTTGGACAAACTGTTAGCTTGAGAACACTATTACAAAGTCCGAATTAAGGTCTAGAGAACGATAATAGAAAATTCGCACTCAGGTAAAGAGTGTGTCACAATCTTATACCAAATTAAATATCTTAACGGTGCACTAAAGAATATTACTTCAATCATTTTTCAAATAAAGAAATAATTTTATAGCAACTCCGGGTTATCATGGCCTAGACGAGCAGTATTTTATTATTTGAATCTCAGGAGCACCAAATAATGTCTTGAACTTTAAGGTCCAATTAGTCCAACAGTTGCTTCATTTACTGAATATAAATATGATTATTATTACCGTGAAAACTTCAACTGCAGATGATGGTCTTATATTTGCAATATTAAGAATCTCAGCCTTGGCAAGGTCATATTTCTTGCACTCATCCACAAGCTTAGTGATAGCATCTCTCGTTTGATTACAAGCTGCTGTTTGTTCTAAATAATCAAAGACCTACGCACAAAATAAAAAAACGTCAGGCATGAATAAATCCCTTCAAATGACAATGAGATAAACTAGACACATCTCCAATATAAACTTTGAACCTTAAACTCAGATGGTGACACTGAAGCAATAACTCTAGTGGGATCTTTTCCAGCCCCTCTTGATCTCAAAAGGTCAAGAACTTCGAAATTAGTAAGCGCACCAACACATGATTTAATTCTGCAATAAAACAAACAAAAATACAACTAAAACAAAGTTTCACAACACAAGATTACGGAAAAAATTCCCATTTAAATATAAAAAATGATCAGTGATTCAACATACATCTTCATTTCCAGACTTCTCGATTCTAACTCTATAAATTCCTTCTTCAAGTACTTTGAATTGCCACTTGCACCGGAATTCCAAGAATTATCTCTACCTGTAAGCCCAATCGTAATCTATCGCTATTGATAAATAACATTAATCTGACATGAATTAAAAACATGTATAACTTCCAAACAGGGTCGAGTTCATGAATATTGTTTTAGATAAAAAAAAATCCCTAATAAGCTACAACATCCAAATCTTGGCACAACAATGCATAACAAAAACTAATAATAATATTAAGAACTTGGAACAACAAAGCATAAAAGTAAAGTTTTCTCACTCTTGGAGTGTTAGCGGCGGCAGCGGTGGTGTGTAGTGTGAAGGAAGCGGCGAATGGCGGAGTAAAAAAGAGGAAAACTGTTCCTAATCCTCCGAATCGATTTCTGGTCGACGGCGGACGGCTGGTAAGTAAAAGAACATAGGAGAGGAAGTGAGGACTTAGGAACGATACAGCGGAATAGAAGATGCTGGAAAGCTTACAGGGAATACAGCGGACAAGAATAGGGCTCCCCAAATTAAACATTTCATAATAAATAAAAAGTTATAAAAAAATAGTTTACTATAATTATAAAACAACATAGGTATAATCTATATGCTCATAATTTTCTTCAATTAACCAAATTACCTTAATTCATCTAAAATATATTGAATTTTATACATAAAAAATATGTGAATAAAAATCACACACACAAACATTTATATTTATTTAACCGGGTATATGGGTCAAGTATGAAGCGTCAGATTATTTTAAATTTTAATTTTACTCATAATTGCATTTCATTAGATGCACAAAATCGTCGCCTAAATATAAATGAAATCTTGTAACTCGATTAACATTAAAGTATTAAGTTTGAAAAGAAATATTATCTTTTCATATCCGCTTCAAAATATATCAGATTGAGCCTCAAGTTTATTATCTTAATTATTTATCTAGTAGTATAATTAACAAGACTAGTATATTTAGTTTAAGCTTACTCGTTTAATTATTAGTAAATTAAGAGAAATAACCCTTTATTTTTTCCAGTAAATAAATCTTACAAATGAGTAAAATCAGAAAGACGAGTATCTCCGTCGATGAAAAAGGAAAGGTGAGAAAGAACCAAGCTTTGGCCCCATGTCTACTAAACAGAACCTGAACCACTCTGCCCAATCAAAAGCTTCGTGAGAAATTTGAACGTGTGAGTCGTCTTCCAAGAATTTGAAGCTTAAATGAGGTAAGGAGTACGATCGGTACTGCTGAGTTTTCTTCTTCGATTCATGTGTGTAATTTTCGTCATTTGCATTGGATAACATAGATAATTGCGAGTTCCGTCACAAACATTATGCCTCTATTCCATTGCAAATTGAAACAAAAATAGATTGCCCTAGATTTATCAGATTTGGGGTGCCCTGCTTGAATGGACTAGAGTGGGCCTTATTTGATTTTTTAAAGAACTCAGGGAATAGAAGAAGAAGGTTTCTCTGTTTCCAACGTATTCCCCGATACTGCCCAGCACTTCCCCCCTTCTCTCCTTTTTCAACGTATTCCCCGATACTGCCTAGCACTTCCCCGTTTCTTCTCAATTTGTTCCCATTTCTTCCACTGATTTCTCCCCCATTACAAAGAGGCATTCTTTTCCTGTGGGGAGAAAACAAAAGAACCAGTCGCTCCAGTCACAGAAAACAAAAGAACCAGTCACTTCACCGTTTATAGCTCTTGAAGCCTCAGCCCCTGACTAATCTTAAGGTAACATTCCTGTTTTTGTTTCTAAGTTTGGATTTTGGGTTGTTTAAAAATGTGGGTTCGGTTTCTTGATTTTGTGTTTGATTATTTCGATTGTTTGAAGCTTGGTAGGGAATTTGAGATTTTGAATTATGCTCGAAGTCTGTTTCTTGAGTTATTTGTTTGTGGTGTTCTTTTCGTTCTACTTTAGATCCATCGTGGAATATGAAACCAATTGGTGTGTCGTTACAAGATAAGAATTTGAGGTAATTGATTTTATTGTACAGAATCGCATGCGATGCTTTTGTTATTGCATTTTAATTTGGAGAAATCTCATTAACGAATAAGGAAGTCGCCAACAGGGAAGTTTTCCTAGAGTGAAAAAATTGGAAACTTCATTTATATTTGTTTCACAAGTTTAATTTTGGCCTCATAAGATTGTAAACTGTTGTGAGCTCCGGAATTCATTCTATGTGATGCTTGCATAAATGGACGTTGGGTTGAAACTATAAAATATGCATTCCACTGAAAGCTTGCGCAATTTTTTTTCTTATTTTCTTCTAATGAGTTCTATTGCTACATCTGCATTCTGGGAACTTGAATTTGAGTCCCGTGAAATTTTCTTTATTTTTTCTTCAGTTTAACGATTCCTGAATCGACGATGAATGACCTTTGATCCCCCCACTGTTGAGATTTTTGCATTTGGACTTTGATGATGACTGGCAAAACTTGTGCCCGAACCAACTATGCTGTAACAAGATCAGTTATTTGTGTACCCGCCTTCTTTCTTTATCTTGTTCAAAGGGGAGTTAATTTGCTAAGTTTTTTAACAGTGATAGTCTTTACTAACTGCTAATTAATCGGATTGCTGTATTCATGTTGCAGAATGTTATGAAAAACAAGATCATATAAAAAAGATTATTTACATATTATTGTTGTAGGCTTAGTTTTAAGATGACTGATTAGATGTTACGATCATTGACGCAATTTTATTGATTTGTTGTTTGATGAAATGAAGTTTGTTGACTTTGTAATTCACCGGAGAAAGAGGAGCTGACAACTATGATATCATCTTTGAATATCCAAGTGTTAAATATTGTATTTTAGGCGTAGGAAATGGTATTTCTGTGTATTCTGTTCCTATCAATTTGTTCTTGTTGATTCGTTGATTGGCACAGATTTGGTTTAGCATTTGAACGTGGAAGATTATAATGCGTTAAAGTTTTAATTTTTTGTTTCTTACTTCACTTTAGTTCGTGTTTTGTGCTTGTATCATGTGTTTTTTCTGAGTTCTTGTAAGTTTCAGTTTCCGGAAGAACATCGGTCCAAGAAGAGTGAGTTCTCAATCCAAAGGTGACAATGGGGAAGAAAACAGTGAAGCATTGCATAATGACAACAGAAGCTGAAGCTGTTGATGATGTACATGCGAAGATTGGAAAACAATTTTATTCACGCTGCTCCCCAACCTATTTTAGTAATGTCATGAGCGAGCTGAAGCCGATCTTAGGCGAGCAGCAGCGAATGCGGATTTCTGATTCACCGTTTTGTAAATGGATTGATATGCCGGTTCTTGCAATCAGTAGTGGTCGCCTTGATTACTTTCTGAACAGATTTGATGTTCCTTCATGTTCGTTTCTTATTAATGATGATGTTATGATTCCGTTCCGTTCATCGGACTTCTCTATTGTTCTTGGTCTGCATCATAGTGGTCAGCCAGTTGATTTGGACCTGAAAATGGAGTCACGATTTCTAGCGCGTCACTTTGCTAGCAAAGTGACGAAGGCCGACCGGGCAGCCATTCGTGAAAGGATGATGCTACTTGCAGGAAGTAGCGAGGAGAATGAAGTTGATGATTTTTTTCGTTTTTTATTTTGTTCATTTTCAATTGCATTATATTCTCCACAGCTAGTTATGTAACCCCTGGTTTCATATTTCCGTATCTCGATGATCTTACGACATTTTTTAATCATGCCTGGGGAGATGCTGCGTTCCGTTTTTTGTATCGTGAAATTTGCCATCTTGGGAGTAAAATGTATGTTGATGGATGTGTTGTTGGATTAATGGTTAGTTTGATATGTATTTTATTAATTATTTTGTTGTGTATTTATATTGGTTTCTCACGAATTGTTTTTTGTTCAGGCATTGGTGTACGAGAGTATCCCAACTTTAGGGTTCCGTCGGAGTTTAAACTTATATCCTAGGTTGTTTCGGTGGGGGAAAAGCAGGATTCCTTTGAAAAGCGACGAAGCTGATACGTTATTGAATCGCGTAGATAAAACTCAGGTATCTGTCATCTGCTTTTAGTTTTTTAAAAAAGGTTGCATGAAGTTCAGGCTTGGTCTACTTGACTGTTTAATCGGGTTTGAATGTTTTACTTGT
Organism: Dorcoceras hygrometricum; assembly: GCA_001598015.1. Lineage (NCBI taxonomy): Eukaryota > Viridiplantae > Streptophyta > Magnoliopsida > Lamiales > Gesneriaceae > Dorcoceras > Dorcoceras hygrometricum. The sequence goes on from KV018463.1 coordinate 117,743, forward strand.
GATCAGGTCCTGCCTATTCGACCTTTTAACGAAGAGGAGAATTTAGTAGACTTAAAACGTGTTGAAAGGTCAGAAGATGGAATGTCTGAGGTTAGAAGATTGGAGAAGATTTTAATACGACAGTCGGAGAATATTAATTTATTGGAAAAGAGGTGTGGTGAATTGGAGGATCAAAATATCAGACATGAATTGAACGTGGCAGAAGCTGTTCTGGAGAAGGGTGGGAAGAGTGTGCTGAGTTGGATGAAGCGAGTAAGGATGAAAATGAAGCGAATAAGGATGTTGAGGGTAGCGAGTTATCCCTTTCAAAACTTAATGAAATAACCGTTTTCCAGTCTTCAATTGTTGATAACGTGAGAACAAGGGCTGATCGTGTTAAGAAAAGGAAAGGGTCGATGTTTGTCACTCCGCCTAGCTCAACACCGA
>KV018463.1:149668-188568 GCA_001598015.1 Dorcoceras hygrometricum
AACGATGTATCGACTCCTACATGCATCGGGGTCTCACCCAATTCCGACGCCTGGTGACCCCAAGTGAGTCGGCAAACGGGTCAAAGTGAGACGCCTATCATGTAGAGTCTCAATGACGTTTCGAGTCGTGAGGACTAATCAGTACAACCAAGACCTCGGACTTATCCACTCGACAAATGGTAACCACTTGGAAAGTCCGAAGGAGGGTAGTTCGATAGATCACCAGGTCACTATCTATCTGCATGCTCAGAACATCACAATGTTCCCTACCAATGAAACATGGTACTTCGCATCGCAGATACTAGTCTCGAACTCGGGCAGCCTTATCCTCATTTTGACGGCCCAATCGACTAGGAACATGTTCAGAATACACAGCGACTATTAGACGTGTTTCATGATAGCCGTCATACCCACTATCAGATCTAACATACGCTTTAGTGCATTCTAGGTCTTTACTCAACACAATTGTAAATCATTACACATATAATGAAAGTAAAGAATGCCATATAGAAAAATGCGAATATCATATATAAAGATTGTTTGTACAAGAGTCAATATAACCCACACGCCACAAGTTGGCTAGTTGGGCATCTACTCTAACAATTTCACACTCAACAATACTTCCAGGGTTAGTTTCTTTGATAGCACTACAATACCATCTCAACCGATCATACGACCCTCCTCCACACCGTGAATGTCATGCATAGCCAATTCCTTTCCTTTCCACACCTTATGATAATTTAGCTCAACCCCATAATCTCTCTGTATATCTGTCAACATCATACATGGTCGATACGAGGGCTCTCCCCTCAATCTGTCCTTCACAATGTCGCTACCCAAGAAGCATCAGCTCTAGGATGTCCTCTACTACGAAGATTGTCATCTCCACATGTATGAATTAAATTACATCTTCTGATACCAAAAAGATTATCAGCTTTATGCCTTGACGCGTATATCCGCCAAAATATGTTTCCACGCTACAAATGAGAATAACCTTCTCACTATCATTCTTTTTATATAAAAATGACCGTCTTGTAGCAATTGCATAATTCTTGGCACATCTTCGAAATTCAGCTGCATCCTTAAATATTTGACCCTCTCCACGGATACAATTACTCCATATATCAATGGAATTGCTGACCAAACTAACTTGAAGATGCCCATCATTACTAGTCTGTGTCTCATCTTCAGATTCAGCCCTTACAAGTTTCAGGTAATTAATGTAAAATCATTGATATAAATATAACAATGCTAGTAACATACTATCTATGCACAAAAAAATGTGTACCATTAGCAAAATTATTAACTCAACACAAAATCTACAATTTAGCATTCTTACCTGTTCACATTGCGGCCACCCATTTGGTCTTTTTTCACTGCCCGCATATCAATTATTGTTAATCTCATACACGTGTGAAGATGAGTCATATTACGAACATCGTCGTCTTCATTCAATGTCACATACAACTTCGATGAGGAGCTAGATATTGCAAGATCACATTTTGTGGACTTATTCCTCACATTTTCTCCCAAGAGTGAGAAACAACTCCATTAGACTAAACCCATTACAAATGGAAATCATATAGAGTTCATCTTTATACTCGCAGCTACCAAGAAACGTGAAATTGGAAGATCCAGATCCAGATACAGTCTCCATTTCTCACCAACAATTGAACAACACCTTCTTTCACTGTACACATCCAGCGAAACAAATCAGACTAGTAATGAAATTCGGCAATGAAATAAGGGGAGTACAGAAATTTGTTACATAATTTGTATACTTTTACGTACACGTACTTCTCTTACATTAGTAATACTTTCGAAATATTATTACAATACAATTTGTATACTAAATATCCTGAAATCTGGGTAATTGAACACATGTTCAGCAATGTCAGTATGAATTAGTTCATATCCGGAATAATATATTTAGAATACAGTATAATTCCCTCATATCAAGCATATTGTTCTGCAAAAAATTGACATAGTTTTGAATTATTTTCATCACTTAACAGATGTATTGAAAAAGTCACACCACAAATATTGAAAATAATTAAGGCAATCAAGGTGGCAACACAATGGGCAAAACCAGTCTTCTTCCGGAACTTCTACAAGGGGAGGATCAAGGCATTCTATATAGGCACCTACTTTCAGATTCATTCAAACACTCCTCCAAACAAAGTGCACAATGTTGTAAGAGTAATATTTGCCCAGTAATCTACATGAGGAGAAACATCGTTTAAAAGGAAAAAAGCCATGAACAAAAGCAACAAACCACATAATAAACTTCACCGACACACAAAAACAAAAGCAGTAAACATATACAGATCATATATACACATGCACCTGGCGAAGATTAAGTGAGGAGAGATGTCAGAACAAATCGGCAGGGGGAGAAGAAATTGCTGCGAAAGAAAAGGGAGAAGCAAAAATAGGAGGGAAGAGGGGATGAAATTGGCACAAATAGGCAGGGGGAGAAGAAGGAGAAATCAGGGGCTCAATCTGATATATTTTGAAGCGGATATGAAAAGATAATATTTCTTTTCAAACTTAATACTTTAATGTCAATTGAGTTACAAGATTTCATTTATATTTAGGCGACGATTTTGTGCATCTAATGAAATGCAATTATGAGTAAAATTAAAATTTAAAATGCAAATTTCTTACACAATCTCGAAACCAAATACGGATTTCAACAAACATGACGAATACTAAGATACCATTGCCAAAAAATTTAACGTAACCACTACAATACAACTGCTAAATATGGATATAAATTTTAGTACGAAATCAAGCCATCAAAGAATTGTCTACAATTTTACATCTACCATCCTATCAAGACATTAGTGAATCCAATTTCAATGACTATTTTTCCATCTTCTTAGTTTTGCTTAGAGCTTATAAAAATTCAACCAGATCAAATATAATGTTCTGTAACGAAAAAACATCCAGCCATTGCACGTCACAGCTAAAACACACCAAAAATCTCATATATCTCGGTAATACCGTTCAGTAATCAAGATAAGTATTCCGTTAAAACTGAACTGAACATCTAAAACTGAACAAGTCAAACATAGTTTCTATTGACCAAATGAACCAAACTTACCTATTAAACTGAACTAACCAAGCCGCTAAAAGATTATGGGGTTGTATACAATGGTGAAAACTTAGTGACTTCTAAAATTTTTTGTATATTTTAGAAATCCATAGGTATTCAACGATAATTTTTATAAAATCCATGAAAATTATGTGGTATTCAATATATTTATAACCTCTATGAAAGTTTTGTGTTATTCAAAATACTTACTTTTAAAAACTCTCTAAAGGTATACAGATTTTTAACAATTTCATGAAAGTCAATGATGTAATGCATAAAGTACAACAATAAATGTCAATAATTTTCTTTTGTTGAAGCTAGGATTTGAACGAATTTCTAATTTCTTTCTTTCCTTTTTTTTCTGTTCACTTTTAAATATACAACTCTCTCTTTCCATAACCGGTAAACTAAAAATAATATTTCTATAAGAATTAATTAATTAACTAATTAGTTTCATATTAATTATATTTTTTAGTTGAATATGGTATACATCTTATACCCATTTTTTTATAATTTCAAATCAAAATTCTAAGAAACCAATTTCAAATGTTTTGTATTGAAGTACAATAATTGTCCTGCTAGGTAGATCAGACGAACAATGACGCTTGAGTTGCTATATGATTTACAAGATTGGAGTTGTACAGTTACCATCGACTATGCTTTTGGTAAAACGGCATGATCTCGGACCTACAGTTGGTATCAGAGTTAAGTTCACAGATTCGATTCCCATTGATTGCAAGGAGTGCAAGTATTGTGAGGAGGATTATTGAAGTGCAATAAATGTCAATGGTAGGTAGAAAAATCGAACCATGAAACTTGAGTTACTATACACTTTATCTAATTAATTTATAATTTTTAATATAAATATCACATCACCTAAGGAACACAATGAAATTTAATATACACAAAAATACATAACAAACATGTATATGTGAAATATATATCTATATATATCTATATATATATATAAGAAATGATATGGTGGGCACCCCACATGGGCACCATGTGGGCACCAGACTGACGTGGCAGCACCAGGAAGTGCCACGTCAGCCTGGTGCCCACATGGTGCCCATGTGGGGTGCCCACCATATCAAATTTGTATATATATATATATATGTAGACAAGCAACCCTTAGACGCAATCTCAGCTCATTTGCAGTTAATAATCAACTTCCTAATTGAGAAACGAATGAATTACTTTGAATTGGCCATACAATCTTCTCACAACCTTTTGGTATAAAGTATTTCTTCAAGGGAAATAATTGCTCGAAGAGATAGTAAAGTAGATGCAACTTCATTTGAATATTACTTGGATTGACTTGTATTTGAAAAGGTAGTTAAAAAACAGATTTTTGGAGTTTTTGGCTCCGTTTGGACATGTTTATAAAATAGATTTTTTTAAAAATATTTGTAAAACGTTTTGAAAGTTTTTTTAAGGAAAAATATGTATTTGGATAACTATTTTATTAAAACGTTTTATTAGTTAATAATATTTTTGGAACGTTTTCTAAAAACATAATTGCTTTTTTATTATTTTTATACAATTTTTTTCTCATTCTTTTAATTGCTTTTTATATTCATAGATTCTATTTATATTATCCATTTTTATATAATTTTGTAATTGTTTTTTATAATTCTTATACAATTTTTTCTCTTTTTTTTATTTTCAGATTTTTTTTCCATTTTCCAGTTTCTATAGTTTTGTGATAGATTTTTTTTATTTCAATGTACAATTAAATGTGTATATTTTACAAAATACAAATTAAAAAAGATCAAAACGAATTTTAAAAAAGGTGTTAGTTCTCATTAAAATACATTTTTATAAATATTTGTACATAATCCGAACTCTCATTAAAAAAAGGTACGACAAGATATAATTTAGGAATGCATAAACTATATTTAACTTAAAATGTACAAGTTCTCGTTAAATATCAAAAGTGAAACTACGTAATTTATAAATATAAAATTATTAACGGGTTGTTCTAGTTGCATTCCATATTTGAGTTGTTATTGATGTTCGACGATTATTCCATTGAAAGATAGCATCATCCGATGTGTCAATCTCATATCATGGTCACATGCAACCCATACATTTTGAGTGATGTTCCCTTTTCTATTTCGAAATGCGTCTTGGTAAGACACTGGCATGAATGCCGGCACATGTGTTCCATCTATAGCTCCAACGCAGTCCTAAAAAAACAATTGGAATTTAGCATGTGATACTAAAGTTTCATTTCATAAAATTTATAAAAAGATTTATCCTTAAACCATGGGTAAAACTTTGAGCTATCCTTTATTCTAGGATGTACTACTTGCTCATTCCGAGGAGCGATAATATTTGGAGCAAAGAGAACAAAAGCTTCGACAATCAGAAATATTTCGGTCGACGGTTTCAGTTGAATGTTGAAATCTCTCTGCAATTACACGTATACGACCATCCGTATCAGTCAATGTTAAGAACATGGCAAGAGACTACTCCACTGATACTCTACGTTGATGATGATGTTCTGATATATAATTTCCTTCTCTAAGTACGTTACAAAGTCGTTTAAAAGTATCAATCGTGATCCGACAATTTTCCAAAATCCGAGCACAATGTCCGGTCAATAGTTCCCTTGTATAATTATTCCCAGTAAGTGCTGATGTCCTACATGAAATTCTATCAATCCTATGCATTTTTCTTTTACAAGCTTGCACTAGTTGATATAGTCTCCATTCTTCAACATCATCATCTGATGAGGAAGAGTAGCTCAACTGAGAAGAACCAGCCATTATATTTTACCTACAAATTTAGTTCATAATAAAATTGTACATGGTGTATAACACAAATATAATATCGTGTCTCAATTTTGATAACAAAAAACGTCAAAAAAGCAATATTCCATATTTAAGCAAAAAATCAACGATAAAAAATTTCATAAGTTCACATCATGTCAACATAAACTTCTTCAACATCATCATCTGATGAGGAAGAGTAGCTCAACTGAGAAGAACCAGCCATTATATTTTACCTACAAATTTAGTTCATAATAAAATTGTACATGGTGTATAACACAAATATAATATCGTGTCTCAATTTTGATAACAAAAAACGTCAAAAAAGCAATATTCCATATTTAAGCAAAAAATCAACGATAAAAAATTTCATAAGTTCACATCATGTCAACATAAACAAGATCATAACTTTGTCAGATACCATAAAATCTAAAGACTCGTAATCCAAGCTAATTTATGTCGTCGATTCATCTTCATAAAAAGCGATCTCCATACAGGGTCAAGATGACTTTGTTGCCTTCACAAATAAGTTTTCATCATCAATATCATTTTCCAACTCATATAATGCATCCATGCATTTTTCAGCAGAATACTCATCAACTACTTGGGTTATCTGTGCATTATATTTGTTGGTCATAGCAATACAAGCTTGGGTAGCAGCTTCTAGGTAAAGATTTTCTATATATGTACTCCTGCTCACTTTTTTATCTCTTCTCACCTTAGCAATACAAGCTTGGGTCTCATCTCACCTTTTCTTCTATATTCAAGTAATATATCAATAAAAAGTTTAACATCCTTTGAACTCCAATATGTTCGAGAAGAACCATGCTTGTTACTTGTTTGTTATCCTTCTTCTGACATCTCAATTACTCTGACATCAGTAGGCACAAGAACACAACAGCTGTTATGGAAAATTCAAACTATATAGCATCCCAATGAATTTTTCTTAGCCAAAGCTAAGAAAAATTTTAGAATATTTTTATTTCAAGCAGGAAATATGGATGATTCCAATACTCTTGTGAAGTATAAATATCACTTGTCATCAAACAAAAATCAAGGAATATCCATGTTCAATAGTTGAATTCTCTATGCTGAGTATTATTGTTATCTGACTTTCTTTTCTAATATGTTCCATAGCTTTCAGCTTTTTTTCTGGTTTGATTGATTGTAGGATACATTTGTTTCAAAGATATTCTCTTTGTTTAGTTCTCACTTGAGAGGACTACAGAGCATGTAAATTGCTTACTCAACCAAGAATATATAAATTGTCACGATTGCTTCAATTTAAGCTGAGATTACTTCATTTACATGCAATACACAAAAAAAAACCCGACATTATCATGGGGGAAGTAAGCTTTTCAAGAGGCCGGGTACCAAGAAAACCGGAGAAACCAAAAATCTCGATTCACATTTACAATTTTCACAACCAGAGCAAAATACTGAGACAAGCGATTTGTTCAAGTTAACTTCCTTCCTCAGTAATTTCACATATACAGAATCTGATTCTTGTGGAACTTATTCAAAAGACAAACAAACCAAATAAAATAGCCAAAGACGGGGAAAGTAGAACTTATTCGAAATCTGTTGTACTTTACACAATCTTGTCTTGTAAATGCCTCATATAAGAATGTTTTAGCATTGAGTTCAGGTGCAGATTTATTGACAAATGAATAAATCATTTTGAGACATGTTCTTACCAAGTTATGTTTAGTTTCGGAAGGTTGCAATCGAGGTGGAGTTGCTGCTGCCGACGGAGTGAGCGGAGGGGGCGACTACAGACGGAGGGGGCGGATATGGTGGCTGCGGGTGGAGGGGGCTGCTGCTGCAGGTGGCAAGGGGATTGGATGAAAAATGGGCTGAGGAAACGATAGGGCTTTCATCGAGTGAGAATGACCCGTTGGAATTTGTGACACGATTTATTACAATTGACGCGGATTTTGACCCGTGTTTTTTTCTAAAAACAATAAAAAATACCTACTGTTTTCAAAAAACTATATTTTAAAAACAGTTTTTTAAGAAAATGATTTTAAAATTTTTAAAAAAATCTTGTCCAACACAAACTTTAAAAAATTTTACTTATGAAATACTAAAAATATTTTTAAAGTACATGTCCAAACATAGCCTTTGCTTCATTCTTTTAGTAGCTTTTAAAATAATTATCATCTAATTCTTAGAAACAAAACAATTTTTTTTTTAAAGTAAGAAACATCTGATTAACAATTTTCAATCTGAATGTCTTCGTACTCGAACTAACCGGTTATGATCTCACGTTTTTCACTATTTACCAATTCTTTCATGTCTAAATGATATTAATTGCTTCTCCGTATAATTTATCTAGGCATACTTTCTTTTTCACGCGTCTGAAGTATATAGTCTTGTTTTCATATTTAGTGTTAACTTTTAAATTTTTTTTAGCAACCTATACATATTCAATATATCTTTAAAATTTAATTAGTTTATTAATAAGAGTAGGAAGTTAAATTAGTTAATAAAATCCAGATTTCCAAACAATTTTCTTAATATGTGTAAAAACATATACAACACTAAATGAGTGGCAATGGAGGAAATAGCAACTAATGCATCAAAATCATCATATGTCTCACAATTTCACAAAGTTTAATTGAAGATTTAGCAACAGAGGGTATTAGAAGCAAGATTGCCTTGCACAAAGAGAACTTTACACAAGTTCCTATCCCTACTTCTTAAGATTCACACAGAGAGGTTCCGGTCAACAATTTGCTGAACTTAGATCTCTCATGCATTGCATCGCGCATGCTCGAGTTTCTTGGAGCTCTTAGACTAGGACTCAATAGTCATGTTCTCCACCTCTTGTCTGATAGACTCAAACAGTACAGAAGAGAGATACCGCTCACCGAAGCTCGGGAAAATAACCTAAGTTTAAGGCCTTGTCTCATATACTAACTTCAATTTATTGTTCTATATTGTGTGTGCATGTGAGCGCGTGTATAGCTTTGATAAATTTAATGAGACTTACAACAAGAAGTTTTCCAGCATTTTCTGGCCGTTTTGCGATGTTAATTGCTGCTGCTGCTGCTGCACCAGAAGATATGCCAACCTAAATAGAAGTACATAATTGATCCACGCACATATGTGTGCATAAAACAGGAGTTAAATGAAGACAAATATCCAAAAAATTCCACTACAAACTTTTCATGACTAAGATAAGAACTTCTAAATGTTTACCAATAATCCCTCTTTTAGTGCTAAAAGCTTTGCAGTCTCAAGGGCCTCATCACTAGAAATCTAAAACAAAATATGTGACATAAAAGAACAGAACGATGAAATTTTATGAACCAAAGAATGAGCGAAGGAAGAAAAGAGTCTTACTTGAATCACTTCATCGATAAGATTAACGTCCATAACATCAGGGATAAAACCAGCACCAATTCCTTGGATCTTATGTGGACCTTAACTTGCAAAATAATTACACACATACATAAAGTATCTGACCCTGACTGGTTCGGTGTTAACCCTTTTACGATGCTGTTAATATACAAGAAAACTCAACACCTTTAACAACACTAACCAGGTTTTCCACCAGAAAGAACGGCACTTTCAACTGGCTCCACTGCAAAAAGCTAAAACACAGTTTCACTGAATAAATAATTACTGCATGTACCACAATTCAAATCCAGAATCAGATATATACTTGAAATCAAACCAGTAAAGCTAACCTTAATATCAGAGTTCTTTTCTTTAAGGAACTTTCCTGCACCAGTAAAAGTGCCTCCCGTACCGATCCCACAGACAAATGCATCTACTTTTCCATCAGTTCCTTTCCAAACCTCAGGCCCAGTGGTTTCATAGTGTATCTAGCGTAACAGTTCAGGATGGAAAAATAGAAACACAAAGTTAAGGAGAATCAAATTATATGTTTCATATACATATGATACACAAGATATGTAGTGTATGCAGAAAACCAAGAAGAAGGGAGCAACCCGCTCAGTGATCCCTCCTTTGGCTCCACACTTAAGCTGTTTAACTACCTTTGGATTAGCAGGGTTATCGCATTGCATGAGGATGAAAGAATTAGGTATTTTATCTCGTATCTCTTCAGCTTTCTGAAGAGCACCTGCTAGCCCCTTGGTATAATCCGAGAGCACCAATTCAGCACCGAAAGCACGGAGAACAATTCTTCGTTCAAGAGTCATGGAATCAGGCATGACAATGATAAGCTTGTAACCTTTAACGGCTGCTACGAAGGCCAACCCTATACCAGTGTTTCCGCTTGTACACTCTATGAGGATGTTCTTCATCGAAAATACAAGGTAAGAAAACAGAAGAAGTCAGTTATATTTAATCCTGAATCACCATACCAAACTTTTACACAGACTCCAGAATACAAATAGGATGAAAGTATCACCCAACTGAATCATATCGAACTTTGCAAGTGAAATCTCATGTTTGTTACTTTTCTCAGATAATATACAGAAACATGCACCCTCCAAATTAAAATCTAGATTCATTTCATGATAGACCAAGAAGTTGAGAATATATTTACACCTACAATGTCAATCGTCACAAGTTCGTAGTCATCTATTCATGATTCCAAACTCATCTCTAGTCAAAACAATGCACTAAATTCAGCTGAAGAGAATCATGAGCTAACCTCTCCAGGCGCGATAAGTCCCCGTGATTCGGCATCTGCAATCATACTATAACCAATCCTGCAAGACGGAGATAATGAACTGAAGAGAATCATTTTAAAATAGGGAAAGATGCATTCTATGTCACGAACAAATGCCATTCGACAGAGACCACTGATTCGGGCACATAAATAGAGTTGCAAAAATTTGATCTTAATGGTTAAAAGTGAGAGTTGAACTTGAGCAGATACCTATCCTTGACACTAGAGCCTGGCCCCATGTATTCCAGCTTAGCCGCAATACGCGCAACACAACCATCAACAACATTGTTCAAGTACACCAATGGGGTCCGGCCAATCAACTGAACTCAATCCAATACGTAGAATCAGTTTCAACCCAAATCTTCTTATTCAACAAGAAGTTAAAAAAGAACCAAATTAAGTTGCAGAGACTTACTTCAGTGACATCCTTTGCTATTCCTGGTTCCTCCACCTCCGCCATATTTGCAAGTCAAATGACCAAGAGGCTATTACAGGCACCCTTATGTTTTACCAGAAAATTTTATCTCCCATTTCCAAATTTGCCCTGAGCCAGTTTCCTAGATTTCCCCTTAGATTTTCTTTGAAGTCAACGATTTTATTACAATTAATTACTCTTCAATTCGGAAAAGCAGAGAGTTTTGCTCCACACATATCCATAATAATATATATATACCTCCTTTAATGCTCTCAAATTTGTTAAATCCGATGATGTCAAGTTGGGCCATGACTTAATACCCGTATTTAATGATTTCAAAAAAATTATATCCATATTTAATACAGAGGCAGTTGCCACGCCAATACCAGACATAAGACATTGCACAAATATTTTTTTAGCAATAAGCTGCGAAAAATTTCCAAATGTTACTGTTTCCAAGAATGAAATTGTACCTAATACATATCTATATAATGCTGGATTTATTAAAAAGAAATCGTGCATTATTCTTTACAGTGCATGTGAATCTAAACTCTAAAGATTAGAAATATGTGTACAATCATTAACGGCAGGATGTATAAAAAAATTGATCAATAATTTATTTTATAATATCAATCGTCAATAGTGTATACATATACATAAGTACTTGTAAATGGACAAAATAATGGTACTTTGGTGATCTAAACTTCATCGGGTAGTGTTTTGGTTTAGTTGGAGAAAATAATAAAATTAGATAAAACACTTTTGGATATGGCCATGATCTTTTCCCAACCTTTTTGGTTCGCACTTCATGGGTGAAAAATTCAGCTGAAAAAGTAAATTAGATGGGCTTTTAGTTAAAAAATAAAAAACATTTTATCAAGAGGCAGTTCCAAGTTTCTTGAAACGAAAATAAGAAACAAACCAACATGTGATTTTTCCCACAATTTCTATCAACCAGAAGATCAAGCCTTCTCTATCCAATCCTATAAGCAGCCTGAGTCTTGGTCATCTACAGCTTCTTTCTTCTTGCACCCACGTGCTCCACCTGTGTATGTAGCATAATGAATCAACTACTACAAATCTCCACCTTGGTTTGCTTATACTCCCTGAGTCTTTCCCTCAGCAACTACCGAGCCTCTTTCAAATTCCAACGTGTTTCAACCTCAAGCATGGTACTGGTTTAGTTAACATGTCAGCAGGGTTATCCTTGGTTGAGATTTTCTTTTCTACCTCTCCTTGCTCCACCAAATTCCTGATGAGATGAATTCGGATGTCGATGTGTGCTTCATTCATGATGCATGGGATTCTTGGTAAAGTGTAGAGCACTTTGGCTATCTGAAAACACTTTCACAAATTACCTTTTAGCTCAGCTAGAATACCCGTTAGCCAAATAGCTTCCTTTGCTGCATCAGATATAGCTACATACTCAGCCTCTGTGGTAGACAATGCGACTACAGCTTGTAGATTTACTTCCCAACTTAGGACATTTCTTTCAAAGGTGAAGATGTATCCTGAGATTGACCTACGTTTATCCACATCTCATGTATAGTCAGCATCCACAAAGCCAGTCAATCCTTACTCCATTCCCTGTTTCCTACCACATACAAACCTTTATATGCTGCTCCTCGTACGTACCTCAAGATCCATTTTACACAGTGTACCTTACCTGGTGTTGCCATGAACCTACTTACAAGGCTAACAGCATATGCTAAGTAAGGTCTGGTGCAAATCATAGTATACATTAGGCTACCAATGCACTCGAATATGAGACAATTTCCATGTGCTTCTGTTCTTTTGGTGATGAAGGACATTGATCCTTGGAAAACTTAAAGTGAGCAGCCAGTGGAGTGACTACTCCTTTAGATTATTCCATCCCAAACCTTGTTAACTCCCTTTTCAAGTAATCTTCTTGAGTGACAAACAGCAACATCCTTTCTCGTTCTCTTCTAATGTGCATTCCAAGGATCTTTTGAGCAGGACCAAGATCTTTCATATCGAATCCATTGCTAGCTGATCCTTCAGTTTCATAATTTCAGACATGCTTTCACAAGCCATTAGGATGTCATCAACATGTAATAGCAACGGTATGTTGCAGCCCCTTGTGGTCCTTTTGAAGTATACATATGAGTTATATGCACTCCGACTGAAGGAGTTATCCATCCTAAAGTTGTCAAAATGCTTATACCAGCGTCTAAGTGATTGCTTAAGGTCATATAAGGATTTCTTTAGCAGACAGGCTTTTGATTCTTGTCCTAATACTTCAAAACCTTCTGGTTGTTTCATAAAGATGGTTTCATCTGGGTTACCATGTAGGAATACGGTTCTTACATCCATCCGTTCTAGTTCCATGTTTCGGTTTGCTATAAGTGCCAACAAAATCCTAATAGGGTATGCTTGAACACTGGGACGTAAGCCTCATTGAACTATATCCCTTCCTTTTGTGTAAAGCCTCTTGCGACCAACCTGGCCTTGAAATGCTCTTCTCTCTTTCCAGGATCCCTTCCTTCTTTTAACATATCCACTTACAACTCCTCCCGCCTTTTGGGAGCTCCACCAAATTCCAAGTACCATTCTTATGTAATGAGTTTAGTTCCCCCTTCATGGCTTGCTTCCATTGCAAACCAAGCTTACTCGATTATATCTCATCCAATATTTCTGACATGCTTAGGGCATAGGCTATTAGGTCTGCATAGCCATACTTTGAAGGTCACTTGTCAGTGCATAGTCTCTTAGTTCACTGTCACCTTATGAGTAAGGTACTCTGCTGGTTTCTAACCAAACTTCCGCCGGTGTCTTAAATTCCAAGGCTGTTAAAGGGCTTCCATTGATCAGGTTGCAAGCAGTAGCTGTTGCTTCCCCCCAGAAACCTACTAGAAGACTTGTATTTACAAGCATGCATCTAACTTACTCCAATATTGTCCTATTCATCTCCCAGCAAGTCCGTTTTGTTGAGGGGTGTGTTCTACTGTAAGATGCCTAACTCCACTTTTCCTACACAGCTCTGAGAACTCATGATTGAGATACTCTGAACCATTTTCTGTCCTTAGCCTTTTTATTCTCCTTATTGTCTGATTTTCACCAAAGTCTTCCAGTGATGAAGGTACAAAGTAACGAGAACCACCATGAGTCAGAGTCCGTGAGGGCTCCTATACATACGAGTGTACATAATCTAGTGAACCTTTGGTTCTGTGTTATGACTTACTTTTGCATAGAATCTACGGAGAAATCCCAGGCATTCTATATCTTGCTTAGTCCTTTCATAGTCTACGCTTGGGCAGGTTACTTAATGCTCACAGACTTTTACAACCGCGGAGGTTATCATCTATATCTGATAATTTCAAGTTGGGCCATCACCAGAAGATACATATTAAACAAACTAAGAAAGATTTTAACATAATATGATATGCAAATAGGGATACACTTGGATTAACCATCACGCTTAATGGATTCAAAGAACAAGCAGGAAAAAGTTTTCTTCGTTTTAGAATTCGAGGTTGAGCAAAAGGATCGTACCATAAAATAACGTCATAATACAGCACAAGGAACTTATAAATAATCACAGAATATTTCATGTCCTCACGCCACGCACAAGGCTCAACAAGATCACATCTCAATGAAAAAGGATCGAGATGTTTTGAAAGCAAATATCTGATCAACGTAAAATGTGACAAAAAGGAGAACTTCCGAAGAATTCACAATATTTATATTTCACCATTAGAATGATACTGCAGTAAAAACATTGTTTAGATCCAGGAAGACACAGCTGTTATGTTAATGTAATACTCTTACAAATGAAACAAACCAATCAACAAAATCATGTAGTCCTGACAAGTCAGCCAAACGCAAAAGCTTAAGGAAGACAATTGTATATTATTTGGATTTGTTGAATTCGCTTCTGCTCACAATTGTGGCCTTCTTCTTGATCTCGAAAGTGACCTTGTCTAGATCAGTAACAGTAGCTAGATTCCCGTACAAAACCCTCGTTTTTTCTCCGGTCTTGGAGTCTGGTTTCACGAGGTTTGTATTGTTCTCATCATCTTTACCAAGGGTGACCGAAACTTTGACACGGGCCCATGCTTCTCGCCCACGCTTCTGTTTCTCGAAATATTCTGCCAGCCGCAATGCCTCCTTCAAACCAGATTCATCGCCTGGGAATTTTACGGTGTGGATGCCAAGATGGCCTTCTCTTGAATGCATGGACATTGACTTGGCGGTAGGGAATCCAAGATCTAAAACACAAGATTTATGGAAGGGAGGGAATGAGTACACTAATATTTGACAGACAGCAATTACAATTCAGGATCCAAGGCCAATTTCACCGTTCGTGGCAAGTTAAAGGATGAAACCTCTACATAAATAAGATCATGCCATCATCCGAGCCTGATATTTCATCTTATTATCTTCCAAGTTACACTTTCAAATGCAGCTATTATGAATTGAATGTCGATGGGGAAATCAAAGATAAACTTCCAGAACAAGAGAAAAATAATGTCATTCAAAAATCACGTAGCTATAAAATACAGATCAATCAGTCAACTGTAATATCAGCCTATGCCACTCTAAAGAAAAAGCACGGCACGGATTACAAGTCAAATTCATGGGAACAGAACACAGAATATTGAAAAACCATGAAAGTTAGCCTTCAGTTACCAATATGGCAAGGGCAGTTGTCATATCTAGTTCAAAATATTTAACTAAATTATAGGCAAAATTGATAATCAATGATATAAGCTCATCAGATTGCGTTAAATTTTTGGGAGTTCATCTCTTCCAACTCCAGTTTTGGAAGGAACCTTCAATCTCTTCCTGTAGGATGATCCATTAATCCAACTAGTGGAGGATCATACACAAATAGTTTTTTTTTATCCCATAACCCATTGGACCACCTTTCTAACAATACTAGAGAGTTTTGGAGACAGAACCTTGCACTATATAAAAAAACTTAAATTTCTAAATAAGATCTATAAGTTAAGGGCGTTTAAGCTCAGGTGACTGCACACATGACAGCGATGAGCAGTCATCTTCAGAACGAAACACCAACTGAGACTGTTTACAGTCACTCTAACGGACAGAAATGATGACTGAAGACATGTTAAAACTAACCCATTACAAGATTGAGAAAATGAACAGGGCGATAACCCATTACAAGATTGAGAAAATGAACAGGGCGAATAATATAATGATAATAAGACGTGCAATCACGAGCACCTGATTAAAATGGATACAGAAGCACAAGGAGACCAGAGGAAGCATCAATTTGACAAGGAGGAAAATTCAAACAAATCCTAGGCCAAAAGTCCTAATTAATTATAGTGCATATGCTAGAACTTTCTTTTATTGAATCTGGGGCGTAAAAGAAACAACTCCACGGACAGAACAAGGATACGGCAGAACTATTTATTAGGCACACATGAGAAAATTCCACCACTTGAAAAGGCAAATTACTTCTTATTGGCATTCAGACTGCATAGTTGCTGCATGGATGCCCCATGAGCTTCAGTTTTTTTCCAGTGGAAGATTTAATCATAAAATCACAGTATAAAGTAAACCTTATCTAGCGCTGATCCAGCGAATATGGAGAGCAGCTGTGAAAAACATGACATACTGGAGAGATTTAGAACCAAGGTGATGTGCTCTTAAGTGATTACACTTCAAAACAGATCAACAACCCAAGTATGAAGAACTATAAAGTTCACCTTGCATTTTATCAATCCTACACTAACCACTATTCACAAAAAAACAAATAAGAATACACAATTATTGTTTTATCCTTAAAAATATATTCAATAATAATAACATAAAAATACTATATTAAAACTATCATTTTTATTACTTCTACCCTAATAAAATATAATATAATTAATATAACATAACTAATATAATTATATAACTAATAATAATAGTAGTAACTCAACAAAGCATAATTTGTTAAATTTAATTAATTAATTATTATATTTATTAGTTAGTTACACTCAAAATCATAAAAATATAATAGTATTTTTTAATATTAAAAATTATTTATAATTCTTGCACAATAATTATTACATTTAAAATAAAATATTTTTTTATCATAGTTATTAATATAGAATTACTATAATAATAATAATAATAATAATAATAATAATGATAATAATGATAATAATAATAATATTGTTTATTATTATTATCATATTATAATAAATAATTATTAAATAATAACTATTAATTGACTTTAATAATAACAATGTTTAGGATATAATACAAGTATTCTAATACTTATTAATTGTTAATACAATATATTAGATCCCACTATAATAATAATAACAACAACAACAACAACAATAATAATAATTAATATAATAATTATTATTATAATGATAAAATATATATTTAAATAATAGTAGTGGTAAAAATAACTATTTAATGCACTCATTGTATTCATATAAAAAGTAGTAGGAACTGTTATAATTCATTAAAATTATAAAAGAATTATTAATCTTTATTATAAAAGAAGAAGAAGAATGATTAATATTTATTATATTATCATGAATCTAACATACAACAGAGTAAGTATTACTCGTTAAACTATGACATCACTCTTTTATGGTCACTAGCCAACCATATCAAGCGGCACAACGTATCAGCTTAGACGTATGAGAGCTTCCCATAAGGTCACTCATCGTAATACTACTATCAATCTTGTATGCTTAACCCAACAATCCCCCAAAAGTACAGAAATACTTCTTGGGAGAGTCGAATCCTTGACCTCGCTCTGATACCAGTTGTTAGTATCAAACGCTTACCACTAGGCCAAAAACTATAAATTTTAGCCTAGATGCAACTTTAATTCGTTATACATGTGGCAGCGCAGAGTGCACCTATGTTTGGATTAGAGTCGGACTGTTATGTCCATGATTCCAGGTAGGTGAGTGTCTAACTGTTGTTACTGTCTCATATCCTTTATAGAACACTCTTACTCCTCTCCCTACGTCCGCCCTATCCCAACAAAAATAATATAAACCATTAAGATCTGGTGTCACACTTTTACGGTCACTAACCAACCAGATTAAGTGGCGCAACGTCAGCAGTTTTGACGTAGAGAGCTTCCCAGGAGGTCACCCATCCAGTAGTATTTTCAACCATGAACGCTTAAACCAACATTCACGTATTAACAAAGTGTTTGGAAATCTAAACTTTTTATAACGTATTTCCTGTTGTGTCCTTATTTAGTGAAGATTTTAATAATTAATTGAGTAAATTAAGTAGAGATAGACTGGTAAAAATAGAAAAGAAAATACAAAATATGGAAACTGGACTATGTAATTTGGACAGATGAAAAAGGAAATGCAGCTTAAAAATGGTACGGATAGACTACTACAGTCACTTTATCATTTTTTATTTTCTTTTGATTAATTTAATTATTTTATTTATTGAATAATTATTTAATATTATCATATAATTTTGCATTCATATTATTTAATGATTTATTCATTATTATTCACCGATTTATTAGTTAAACTTCTAAAAATCTATTGGTATCCACAGTTTTTTTATTTTATGGTTTATTAAATTATATATTAATTATTAATAGTTTATTAAAAATAATATATATAAAAAATATTACTTAATTAAATCATTTAGTCTATTAAACACAAAAGGTATGTTAGTCATTGTGTATAATCTATAGAAAACTTCATATATCTATAACAATACCAACATCATATGATCAAATTACTTAACTACATATATTTTGTCTATATATTATTTCGTATCTATCAAAGTATCTAAAAGTCAAATCTTCTCACGGATAAAGAACAAGGGTAATGTTAATGTAGAATGCCGATAATCATCACACACCCTCTTGCATTGATAAAGAATCAAACAGTGTAGGAGTTGATATACTATTATAAAGGCATCTATAACTTGATTAGGTCAAATGGTACAGCAAACATAGAAGATAGACTGAACTCCATTCCATTCAAATCACTGACCAATAAGCCTGGCGAAAATTAAGATAAATCCGGCCCCAAAAGAATTATTCTAGAGCAAACAGGATGAACAGACAAAATACAGAACAAACTGTGCTTGATAAACAGAGCAAATAGACAAAAAAACTATTACAAAAATTGCAACAGCCCACCAGTCATATGCCACTAAACATCAACAGTTGGTTGTGGGTGGTAAGATTCATAGTATTGAAAGGGAATATGAAGCCAACAAATTCATTAGGTGAAGGCGTGAAGCAGACATGAACTTTCAAATTGTATAGGAAGGTTCATTAATGGTTCGTGAGGGAACAAAAACCTTGTAGATGCTATAAAAGACAAATGCATTACTGGTGCAGCCATTCAAGATTGCTACAGACAATCTGAAAGAATATATAGGCAATAAATAAGAAGACAATAAAAGGAATGGTGCATGATACCTCTAAGGATACTATCCATGACCTTGTTTCCTAAACCTTCCAAACGCCCATCTCTACCTTTTCCAGTGACGGTATTATGAATTAACACTGAAGGCGGCCACATGATTAGATCATCCTGGTTTGCCTCAGCATCATCAGAAGACAATTTCTGATAGGCTTTCGAATGATCAGGAGGTATTAAATAGTTCCATCCCATAAGAACGCACAAAGCTTTGTGAAAGGCCAGGTGATCCACAATTGATTCAGCAGTGTCCAAGTTGTATGCGTGCATGATAAGACTATGCATGTCTGGAAAATCTTTTGAAGTCCTGTATTTTCATGTCAAAACCGTGTTGAAGTTCTCAGACACGGAGACAGCTTTGCACAATAATGAAACTATAATATATAGCTATATCTAATTTTTTATATCTAATTTTTGTGCGAGGTCAAATAATAAGGATTGATTAGTCTCAATAGTCAGCAAATCAGAACATTAAATTAAAATTGATCGATAGGTAATTAGAAAAAAAGTTATTACTCCAAGCAGGGTAACCCCTGACCAGTTCAGATGTCCCCGAAATGTGCCAACTTAGATATACTTACGTTGCGGAGTCATCCAATCATCTATATCAACAGATGAAACAAATGTCTTTCATTTACGGGATTGAACTGCTAATGCACAATTCAGCTTCCAAGAGATTAGAACTTTGCACAAAGTCAAGCAGGTACATATTAAAGAACACAAACAACTAAAACCAGTATAAAAATATAAGGTACCATGGATTCAAAGATTTGAAACCAAATATACAAATTCATTAAAATGGATTGGATTGATACAAATACAAGATTTTCAAATTATTCCCTTACCATTTCAAACTTTCATATAGATTCATTTAAAGAAACTTTCATATAGATTCATTTAAAGAATTTCAAACCATATACAAAGATAATTTGAAACTAATGATAAAATTGTTACTTAATTTTAATTATCCCATCCAAAAGCAACATAATTTCTACAAGCGCCAGCATTATTGACACTACTTAAACATACCCATATGTCCTGCAAAGTCAGAAGGATGAATCTAAAAGGATTATACAACACCAGTTAGTCAAACAACGTAGAAAAAAATAGCCACACCTGATTGTGAGCCTATTTAACTATGAGTCTTGACTACTGCATGAACCGAGGATATGGACTAACAATGTTTCACAAGAATTTCAAACCATGTACCAAGATAATGTGAAATTCATGATAAAACTCTTATCTTAATTTTAATCGTCCAATCCAAAAGTAACATAATTTCTACAAGCGCCAGCATTATTGCCACTACTCAAACATACCATATGTCCTGCAAAGTCAGAAAGATAAATCTAAAGGATTATACAACACCAGTTAGTCAAATAACCTAGAAAAAATAGACACACCTGATTGTGGGCTATTTAACTATGAGTCTTGACTATTGCATGAACGGAGAATATGCAGTAATTATGTTTCACAGACCATCAGCAGATACTCGAAGTACATTCTAAAAACATCGTAATCAACACTTTCAACTCAAATAGTTTATACAGGGTTCGCATTTGCCAGAAAAGTAGATGTGCAAGCTACATAATTCTCAATCACTAGATGAATTTTTTAAAACATATTAGAAACTTCGGTCATTCAATTTTATTCTCTTCTTCTCAAAGTTGTGTCTTGGTTAACTTCTTGGTTACCAAGGTATTCCTTACATTTGCAATTTTCGCTATGCTCCGTTGGTAGCTTGATTTCCAATACATCTGCTATCACCATTCAATCTTAATTCTGTAATTCAGTCCAAGGTTTGGATACACTAAATGGACGACTTAACCTTTTGAAATTATGCAGTTGAAATAAGAGAAACAAGACAATACTTCGAAGCAGGGAGTAGTATATCATAAAAATTCCCAACCTTCTGTATGTAGGCAACATTCAATTAATAAAGTACATCAGCTGTACATGGAAAAAATGCTCTGCATTATTAGTATAAGAATTGAAAACATATATAGCTAAAACTCCTCACATCTAATGTGATCTTGACCATGATCAATAAGAAAATTAATGGAGGGCCACTCACATGTTTTGATATTAACCAATAGGATGGAATAAGAATAAACAGAAGTTGTGGAATTGACAATTGCAGGAAAGGGAAAATGTTCGGGGAAAAGAATATGTTTGGAAATTCAAAGTAGAACAGTCAAAATAATGTCCAAGATCGACTTCATTGGGCTATGGACTAGGTCACTTATTCTGACCAATTAGAGGCGCTTAATTATGTTAGGATTGGGTTCAAGAGTTATTCTTATATCTAACTTCTGTAACCTTTATTTAGTCACTTTTAATCTCAAACCGAGGGGCAGTACTTAAAGCCCATCATAGCTGTTTTAGTTTCTAGTTCTACATAATCTACTGTCTTTATGATTGTAACCCTTAAAGAAGAACATGCAATTTCAACCGGACCATATGAGAAAGTCAATGCCGACTGCTCACTAAATTACTCTAGTAAAGTTAATGAGGATAGTCAGACGTTAAGGACATTCCATTACAAGTGCATCATTATTGCACTCAGGTTGAGGTGTGGACCTTCATTAAAATCATACTACCGTCAGCCCATCAGCTATGCCAACACTAACAAAACTACACAATAATTCCAATGTAGTTTCTGGAGGAGAAGTTGTCACGGTCCAGCCCATTACTGATATTCTTCACTTTAGATCACGAACCTCACGGTTTTGAAACATGTCACAGGGGTCGTCATATGCCACTTAAATGTCTAGCATCTCTCTCATGTTTTGCCGATGTGGGATTCGCCTCCGAAGGGTGTGGGTGTTACACAAGTACTCAAAAAGGGCAACAAAGATGCACCATGTGTTAAGTAATATTTCAGTCATGATAAACGTTCCTCCCAAATAACTTTAGTTTATACTTAGACATGAAAACATATTTTTCAAGTACCATTGTTTTCTTATACCAAAAATGCATTTCCTAAATTATTAGCATTTACTATGGTACTTTAATCTATATATTTCTATCATGGTTTGCTAGAACTACAACGTATTGGCCGAATAAAATGGCAAGCTGCTTTTTTTCCAAAACTCAAAGTTCTAAAGGGTTGTGAGAATTGGACCATCAAAGTGTATTGGGCATAAAACCATGGAAGGGATAACATAACATGGAATGGAGAAGGAGAGGGCGGAAAAAAGATGAAACTTGGTAAGAAAAAAGTATCATCCAACATGGTAATACCCATACGCACCCATTTCTAAATTTTACACTAAGCAAGAGACTGCAATATCATTCTATCCAACATAATTTTACTGAGTACATCAACTCATAACTATTTATCTATATAAGTATATGTCTGTACACCTATATATGAGTATACCACCTCAATATGTATATAAGTAAATAAATAAAAATATATATATATATATATAGGGGTGTGTGTGTGTGTGTGTCTATATATATACATACACATGTATACATGTTTATAACTCATAACTATCTATCGATACAAGTATACAGAAACATACACATATACACATGTTTATTTTATGATGATAAGATACCTTATGGTATAACCAAGTATGAATTGCCAAAGACATTATCCATATTCACCTATTTGACTGTTATAGGTCAAATAAAAGAACCCATTTTGGCACAATAAAATTTTCCTAGAAAAAGTTCGAACGGACAAAATGCCTGGCAATAAATGTGCTTCCAACACCGGTAATGAATATATTTCATACCGAAAACACATTTCAGATAATATGTTTACTAAAGTGCCACAAATGAAGACAAAACATCCTCAACATATCACCATCAGGCTATCAGCTATGCCAACACTAACAGAATTACACAATAATTCCAATGTAGTTTCTCTGGATGGAAAGTTGGCACCGCCCAGCACACTGCTGACTGGTGTATTGCCTGCTTTGGACCATGGGCCTCAGGATTTTAAAATGTGTCATTAGGAGTTGTCACATGCCCACTAAAATGCAGCTCTCCAGTGTTTTTCCCATGTGGGATTCGCCAAAGGGTGCTACAACAGTATTGGAAAAGGAGCAATAAAGATGCACCATGTTAAGTAACATGTCAGTCGTCATAAACCTTCCTGTTATATAACCTTAGTTTCTACATTTGACATGAAAACATGTTTTTTTTCTGATACCGTTGTTTTCTTTATGCCAAAATTAACCGTATATATTTCCTAAAATACTTACATTTACTACGATACTTTAATCTAAATATTCCTATCATGGTTCAATAGAACTGCAAGATAATGGCTGGAATAAAATGGCAAGCTGCTTGTTTCCAAAATTAGTTCTCAAGGTCCAGTGAGAAATATGGACAACCAAAGTGCATTGGGGGCATAAAACTGTGGAAGGGATAACATAACATGGAACGGAGAAGGAGCGGCAGAACAATAGATTCTTTGCCCACTTGAATCAGATATTTTTAATACCAACTACGTTTTTGTTTTTAGTAGTAACTAATAAAACTTAGTAAGAAAAAAGCACCACTAAACGTGGTAATACCCCACTTATTCAACTATATCTAAATCAAAATTTTACATTAAGCAAGATACCATGGACTTTACCGTTTGATATCCCAGATATTTTTCCAGAGTAGACCACCACATAACTATCTATCAATATAATATAATATAAGCATAATATACAAAATATATTATCTATGCATGTTCATTGATTATATTATGATGCTAGGATACCTTATAGAGTATCCCAATTATGAGTTGCCAAAAAGATTATCGATATTGACCTATTTGACCATTATACTATATGCCAATAAAGAACCCACGAAACCGTTTCGTGTGTTAAATTATCCTAGAAAATGTTCAAATGTATAAGAATGTCTGAACACAATATGTGTGCCCAAACAGGTAATGAATATCATATTTTCACACCGAACACACATTTTCAGGGCATATATCTGCCACAATTGAAGCCAAAATATATCCCTACTTTCCAACAGACAAGTTCTCTCTGTAACTTACTGCAGCAATAATTATCCATGGCTACAGTCCCTGAATCCCATTAGTTGCTGGGATTAAGCAAATTATAGAGACCTAAGAACATGTATTAGCAAATGCTCAAACTCACAACAAAACCTGTGCGACACACATCGCCATCATGATAAAAAAAAAAGAAAGAAAAGCTGGAACAATGTACTGTATATTAGAATCTAAATTATAGATCACCATCAGACCTGCTGCAAGCAAGACATCGAAGAGGCCCTTGCTTCCCATCCCCCAAATAAGTCTTTTTCTGACTGGCAGTCTCGAAAACCAACTTTAAGAAATGAAAAAACGCGTTCTTTAAGGCATTCTGATCAACCTCGTTATGCTTAAGCTTACTCGCATTCCCCTCGAGAGTCCTCGGATTCTTAGAGGCTCTCATTTCCTCAACTCTCCCAAAATTATGTCCAGAACTAGATCCTGGACCATTTACATTTCCATACTGCAAAAGCTGTTGTCTTTGACGCTCGAACCCATCATCCGTGGCTCCCCTCTCATCTTCCCCGAACTTACGTTTCAATGAATTCTCGGGCCCTGGATTCCACGGAACCTTACCCCATGAATTGGAACCTGGAAATTCAGGTGCTATAGGAAACGGAGGCCTATCAAACCCAAATTCATGCGGTCCACGGAACTGAGGACGGAAACCCAATCGCGGCATAGGCGTAAAGTTCTGGTAATCAGGGGGCAAAGCGAAGTAAGATCGTACTGATCCATCAGCAAGAACTATGCTCCGGCGATCGAGCATGTGGAATCCATAAGATGGGGGCGGAGGTGGTTCGTTGAAAGGGAAAATTGGACTACGCCCTGTTAACGAGCTCGGATTATCCGGCCTTGGAGATGGATTTTCGGGCCTGGGAATGGACTGCTGGGTTGAAGGTTTGCTGTTATTATCTTTACTACTAGGGGCGGCGATGGCGGCGGTAGGTTTAGGAGAAGGTTTTGATTTAGGGGGTACTGTGGATTTTCGGTCGGCGGAGGCGATGGCCGACGAAGAGGAGGATTCCCAGCGGGATTTCTGGCGGTGGGATTGAGCTGAGAAAGAAGAGTGGGGTGGGGGTGGTTTGGAAGAGCTACCGCCCGGCATGTTTACCCGCCGAAGTTCACGGTGCAATGGAAGTATGAGTAAAGTGTGAGTAAGGGAATGAATATTATATACATATATACATATATACATATATATATATATATATATGTGCTATGTCATACACACACACACAAGAATTCTATGGAAAATAGAAATAAAGTACCTCTTTCTATTCAAGCGATTTTGTGGTTTTTAAAGTGATTTATAAAGTAACGAGCCGTGAATAGAATTTATACTTCAATTTGTGGATTTTGTACTAGAATCTGGTTAATTTTTGGAATTTGTGGAATTTCAAGAATGTGTGCAGTGATGATGACAGAATCTATGGAATTTGTGCTTCAATTTACCTTGTTAATTTTCATGCTTATGAGTTATGATGTATTTGATGATTTGTTTGATTTGGCACAAGCAAGTAGGTTGCTTTAGGATATCGGTAGCTTCAAATAATCTGAACATCTCATCCATTTTCTTAATTAATTCCATCTATTGACAATTATTTCATCTCAATTTTAACCAGCACTTCAATATTTGGATGATTTTTATGAATATGTAGCTACTATTAATTTTTGTTGAGGCCACATGGCGATTTGATTTAGTTGTAATTTTCCTTTTTGTGTAATATAATTATATAGATGTTTTGGTTAATATTTAGTAGACAATGAGAGTTTGTAAAAGGTTAATTAAGGCTTTACAAAAAAATATGAGGACTGGCTTTCATCTGTGTTAACCACTTTGAAGATTGAGTATTTTTCATCAACATTGTGTAGTTAAATTTCTATTAAACAATTATAGGATTTCTTAGGTTAAATCAAGTTCTAACACGTATTCCATGAATTCCGAGTTTTCTACGAAGTAATTCCAGAAATATTTGTTGAAGAGTTGGATGCAGGAGCACAAATTTTTGATTCAATGACGGTTTCAATACATGAATGGTCTTTATTTGATTTCGAGCAACTGTGTTATTTAACAATCCCAAAATTGTGTCCATCATCCATATTGCAGAGGTCTATAATGAACTACTGAGCTGCCTATTCCTTAAGAATAGATATAGATTGCTTTGATAATTCAAAGGAGTAAATATCTTAGGCCAAATCACAATTGAAAATTTTTATCTATTTCCAGAACTTTTAACGGTACGTAGATAACGCGATTAGGTCGTGGTAGGCGTCCATTTTGGCTAGTTGATCGTTTTAAGTATATGGTTATGTAATTGTTAAATTCTTGGCTATATAGTGATTATGCTCGACTGAAATTGTGAAGATTCTGTCGGAGTATGAAACAAGTTTATTGTTATAATTTATATTACAATGGCATGTCGTAACAAAAGGAGATACAAGATGGCAAAGCCATCACTGGAAAGAGTTGGTTTATAATACAACAGGTCAAGGTGACTATCAAAATAGACTGACAAACTAAAAACCGCCAGCAAGGCATCTCCACCACCCCAAGTCCTGAGTCCTGGCTGGATACAGAAAACTGATGATTCGAAGAACGAGAAGATCTTCAATCAACGGAACATATACAAGGAAGATCTTTAAAGTTTACCATGTGAATACGAAGACAATTTTTTATATCATCGAATGCTTACGCTGATCCAACTAATGGGCGCGACAAGTGAAGAGTCAGCTTCGCGATAAGACACCTTTCGAGCTGTAAATAGAGAATTCCCATATAGAGTTAGTATTATTGAACAGGTTTTTAGGGAATCATTCCTCAAGGTGTTTCAAATACGGAATCCTCGTGATATAACACCATTCAAAATTAGTACAGACCTTGGGACACTTCCTCGCCGCCTAGGGTCATATTCTGTTGCTTGTCGAAGAGCCCTAGCAAAAGCTTTGAAGGTCGCCTCGATAATGTGGTGGGAATTTCGCCCCCCAAGCTGTTGCAATACCAAGCAATTTTTAACGAAACGACTGGGGAAAAGCCAAGTACATGAACTAAGAGCAAAACCATATAGATACAATCGATTCAGGTATATGCCCAGAGGAAAGTAGCAAATACAATGGCCCAACTAGTGTAGTAGTTTGTTAGTACATGACCAACAAATATACTGAAAGAAGGTCACAAAACGTCCATTTGGTATGTTACAACTATCGTGCAAAATATAAAATTTTAATTGAGAAAAGCTGTGACATATCAAAATTTACTACTGTAGCATAAGAAAAGTCAGACGGGCCACTTCTGGTATGGTAAATCTAAAAAGGATTTGAAACTGTTACCTGTCGTATGTGGAGTGTCATCCCAGAAGTATTAACCAAGGACTGAAAGAAGTGCTCCACCAGCTACAAAACAACAAATGATGCAGCAGAGTCCATAAATTAAAAAGGAGTATAGTGAGAAGAAAACTAAATTATATTGTTCAAACAAGATTTCATGCAACAAAAAGGTCTGTATATAAAGTCATAGTTTCTGCAGATAATACATGTGCGCACATCTACATAATAAAACCAACAAATGAATGCATAGAAAGAGTACAGAATACCTGTGTGTCATAAGTTCCAACTCTCTCCGTTGGTATATGTAGATCATAACCTAGATAAGGCCTTCCAGATAAATCCTATAGGAAAAGTACTTTAAATGAATTAGAATGCAGAATCCCAACCGCATAGATGTAACGAGAGACCCAGAAGGCATTCCAACAATGTTACTATTTATAACTTAATACGGTCTCCCAGCATATGAAACTCATGAAATAGTTTCTAAAAGACGGTAACAGAGGATGTCGATGTTCTTTGGAGAAACGGTAAACTGTGTTTCACAAATTTTGATCGTCTCTGAGGTGTGTAAACTGTGATGGTACTCATCAGAATAAACTCAATGTTTCCACTTTCACGCACAAGCCTTTTCCATTAGTTTTCACTGCATACATCTGAAGATCATCAGTGATGCCCTGCAGGATTCGCTCCAAATTAAGGTTTGCAAAACCTACATTTATCATGGGATAAAAGTTTTGGATCCACTTATCCATTGTGCATCCTCTATAGTAAAGAGGTCACAAACATTCATTTCTCAACAGAAACCAAACAAAATTACAGCCTGAAATTTAGTCAAGTCCACCACAGACAAGGGTTAAACCCAGCACTTCCAAGGACTTGAGGCCACACTGTTGTACTTGAATGCCTCACGAACTGATATATGGAAATTCTAGATCACATAGTGTCTAAAGGTTATTCCCCATAATCATATAGCAAGATCTTTTTAGTTCAAAGATTCTGCAATGCCACTGAAACTAGACATATTATTATGTATGACTGTTTTCATCGCTCTTCTTTTCTTCCCAGGTTTAGTTCAGCGTCTGTTCCTTAATATTCTTTTAAGACAAACACTAACTCAGTAAATTGACAAACCAAATAATAATAGTCTTTGCAAATGTATTCATGATGTGGATATGTTTAATAAATGCCACATTATATTGATGATACGTACCAAAGAAACATGTATCAGTGCTTCATCAAGTGGAGCTGAGAAGTTACCAAATCGGTTTATTCCTTTTCTATCCCCAAGTGCTTGCAGCAAAGCCTGAAAAACAATCGGTCACATAGATGGAAAAGTAATTGCAGCAAAGCAAGCAGAATGGCCCTCTCTAATAAGAAAGCAAGTTTATTGGATAAAACACAACACACTTATAATGTGATGTTTTAAACCCACTGCTTAAACTAGAAATAAAGTAAGCAAAAACTATATATAAATACTGCATGAAAAAACTCAGGGTATAAACAGTTGATACTCGTCAAAAGGTTCCTCAGAAACTTACAGTTCCTATGGCTAGGGCAACATCTTCATTTGTATGATGATCATCAATATGAATATCCCCAGTGGCTTTCACACACACATCGAACAACCCATGCGAAGCTAGTTGCTGAAATAAACATGAAGAAATGCTCAAAGAATGCATTAGAGTACATCCAAGGAACATAATCTGAAAGTTTTTTTATGCCGTAGCGATTGAGTCTCCCTGACAAATAGCCACAACTAAAGTTTCAGCGAAAGTCTCCCCGGTGGCTTTCACACACACATCGAAAAACCCAGTTTCAGCGAAAGTCTCCCTGACAAATAGCCACAACTAAAGTAATACTTACATCTAACATGTGATCAAGAAAAGGAATCCCCGTATCATTTTCGGCCACAGCATCACCATCCAAATTTATCTTCACATTCACATTAGTCTCTTTCGTAACTCTCTTCACCTCCCCAATTCTATCTCCTGAATTTCGCAATCAATATCAACACCGTAAGAATTCAAAAGGCAGAAAAAGCAACAGAACGCGGAAATAAGGTAATGAACGACCCACCCTGAACCGCCGTCGTCCGCGGGGAGCCATTATCGTCAAAGGAATGAGCAATCTTGGAGTCCATCGTGAGAGTTCTGAAGTGCGTTGAGAATGGTTTTACGAGGCGCTGCGGAAGGTGTACCGGGAGCGGAACCCGTCGGGAAAGATTAAATCTTGGCCGACAAAGCTGAGACCGGGGTGCGGTGGAGCAACTGAGGGAAGAATGAGATGCTGAGAGCTCCATCTACCAATTTCGGGGAGCGGAGGCTGGCGGCTATTGGTGGCCCGCCGTGGGAAGGAGGAGAGATGTCAAGGGATCAAAATTCTTTATTTTTTATTCTCAGGTTTTCTTTGTTCCTGCTAAAACGATTTCTAATGAAAAAGATATACTTTTTTTTTTTGGATTTTTGATTTTTTCAAAGAGATTCCTTTGGGGAAATAGTTTTACTTTTTCCCATTCCTAATTTAGAGATTTAATGACTTTTATTGACTTTTTTTAAATGATAGACTTTTGTAGAATTGATAGGAATTTATAGACTTTTATGGAATCTCATGGAGTTATAAAAAGAATTTAATGGACTCCATTAGACTTTTGTAAATTTTTAGAGAGATTTTTATGGATTTGTAAAGAGTTTTTATGGATTTATTTTTTAATATAATCTATGAGTTTTATAATTTTAACGTTTTATAATGATTTTGTTTGAACTTATAAATATATAACATTTTTTCATTTAAAATAAATCTTTTATTAACATACTACATAAAGGAATCCAAAAAATTAAAATACAACATATTGTATCTCAATTAAAAATTATTAATAAAATACTATTTAATGTGCAAATTCTCAATTTTCAATCAATTCAACACCCTGTTTTTTAATAAATAATAAATAATCAAAACAAATTATTTTAGATTAATATCTAGTATAAAATCTATCAACTCTACAAAAGTCTAATAATAAATAATCAAAACAAGTGATTTAGCGCTTGATTCGCTATAATTTGAGCCGATAGATTCACGTCTAATCTGAGTACTGTATGCTCTGAGTTGTTCGTTATATGCGCGATCTGAAAGCTTGTGTGCTTTGTGCTGTCTTCGCTCTAAGTTGTTATCTGTGTTGTATTCGTTTAAGATGTTCTCTGCGCTGTTTTTAGATTTTTAAAATTTTAGACTTTGTAGAGTTAATAGATTTTATAAACTTTGATGGCATCTCATGGAATTGTAAAACGAATTATATTGACTTCATTAGATTTCTAAAGAGGTTTTTGTACAGACTTTTAAATTAACACTAAAACTTTGGAATGAATTAACAAATAAAACTCGACATTTGATATTGCAGAATAAATGGACATAAGAAAAGTAAATAATGTAAAATAGAAAAAAATAAAAATAAAAGCAAAAATGGGCGTAATGTTTACTACTATATATTATTATTGCATCTCAACTTCTAATATATCAAATATTATATATATTATTTACGATTATATATATATATAACTTCTTTTCTAATATATGTTAACTCTAAATAATCAGAAAGAAAAAAATGGAATTGACGAGGTGTATTTATTGTTCGAGAACTAAAACACACATCTAATTTGATATAAATTTGGTTTGATGAGACGTATTCCCTCTCAAAATGATTGCAGCACAAATAAAAATTCAAGTTCATTTCTTTAAAACAAAATTAAAAATTATATTTTAGTACTGTCAAATTATATAAGGCTACATAGTGAATCTTTTAGGTAAACAAGGCTTATGATTTTGAGATGGGCTAGAATAATTAATTTCTCCATGGTAAACTGATAATAGAAGTAGATTATAAGAATGTTAAATTAAATTTGGATATCCACTTTTTGCTCTACAATACAATATAATAGTACATTCATATAGAACATAAAACATAAAATGCATAGTGTATGCAATTGCTTACAACATAAAGATTCTGACCACAGTGCATTTAACAAAAAAAAAAATCAAGTTACTTATCAGAAACATCTTCATCTTCATCAGTTATTTGCAAAATGCTATTCTCTGTTTTGACATGCTATTACTTTGGCTGGGATTTTGGCAAAAAATGATTTCTTATGGCCTTGAATTTTGAATCCACGATTGAAAAACAGGGATCTGAAAGTAAATCTTGCACTGCAGTTTGACCTTCGAGCATGCTCACTGCTTGAGACATTGTTGGGCCTCAGAGTTGGGGCGGCATTCGTGCACAAGAGGGCTACATTCAGCATCAACATTGCCTCTTCTTGACGAGTAGGCCGAACCCAACTCAGGGTCAACTAATAACTTTGGAAACTTACCAAATTCTCAATTTCTATTTACATGACAAAAGTTTTTTAAAAAAAAATTAGGTGAAAAATATATAGAATTTAATCCGTAAGGAAACTGTCAGAGGAAAATCATGAATCTTAAACCAAAGGGAGAATGGTGCATACCCAGTCGAGGAGATAAACGAAGTCTTCCGCTGGCCTCTAGTTTGTGTTGCTCTTACCACTGACTATTTCCAGTGCAACCAAACCCAAGCTGTACACATCTGCTTTATTAGTGGGGTAACCACGCATTGCATATTCAGGAGCCATGTAACCTCTGCATACCAATTTATAGAGTTTTCTGTCAACACAAAACCTCTTTTTCAATGGTCAACTGGCAGCACACAGACTTGCAGTCAATTGGTTAGATTTTATAATATGAAATGTAGGAAAGGTATTTTGGGGGCCTCGCTATTTACCCAGGTTGGATCATATCAGACGGACATGAATCAGCTTTGGCTTTCATTTTACTTTTGTCCAGTCTATTCTGTAGTCAGCTCAGCTTTGAGCTCTCAGGCTTGACATATCCAATGTCTGATATTTCGTGTTGGTTCAGACGAGATCCGTTCTGATCATCATATTTTACGGAGTCAATTGTATCATGTGTTTTACTGGCCTTGACAAAATTCATTATCTTGAATTTTTCCTTATCCAGACTAGACCGAGAACTTGTTTCATCCAAGATGTTTTCACTAGTATTAAAAGTCAAACAAGTTTTGTCATCCACTGGGTTTTGACTTTCTTTGAGCTCAAAGAAACGGAAGATCTATTCCAAGAATTTATCAGTTGATTTAATCTTTGATTTTCTGTGGTAACATCATCAGATTTTGATCTTAGTAAATCATTCTCGGCTTTTAGCTTACTAAGCTCTGCCCTTAGATTTTCTAATTCCCCAAGCTGTGAGCAACTTGGTTCATCTGACCTAACTGTCGGGCTTTTGCTTTCAGCTTTGACTTCCTCGAATGTTTTTGAAAGATTTTGTACTCATGGACCATCTCGTTAAGTGCAGAGATGAGGTCCTCTTGTTTAAACTCAACATTAGAGAAGTCAAATACCTCATCGCTGTCATCAGCCATTAGACAAGTGAACCTTCTCTTCCTTGTTTTCGCTTGAGGAAATATTGGATGTGCTTTCATAGGATTTGGATTCGTTCCATTTGCTACCACTCTCTTCAGCAACCAGGACTTACGATCATTCTTCTTGTGAGTTTTTCCTGTTGCCTCTTTTCAGTCTCCGATTTGATGACTTATTGTCATCTTTCTTCGGTTTTTTCGTGCAATCTGCAGCAAAATGTCCAGGCCTGCCACAATTAAAACATTTGTTCAGTAGTGGTCTGCTCTGGCCTTTGAACTTGATAGAATGATTGTGAAGAAGATTTTTCTCATAAATTTCCCAAAATTCTTTACGAAGAGGGACATTGCATCGTTTGTTCTACAGTCTTTTGAGGCTTGTCCTCAGCTGTAGTTAATGCCTTCATGGATTCAGAAGTTGATGGATCTCCCTCCGATATGGTCTTCAGCTCAAATTCGTAGGCCTTGAGATCAGCAAACAAGCCGTGGCATTGTTTTTACATCCCACTCTCTCGGAAGAGCTCTCATCACCTTCAGAATCACCTCTTTGTTGTGTACTCTTTCCCAAGAGCTGCGATTTCACGATACTGCTAGCGTTCATCGAATTATGTCGTGGTCTCGCATGGCTTCATCTTGATTGAATCAAACTTTTGTATGGCAACGGTGAGCTTGTTCTCTTTTGTCTACTCGTTGCCTTGGAAAATCTAAATCAGCTTCTCCCAGATCTCCTTGGTCGTTTTACATGTTCTAATTTTGCTGAACATGTTTTTATAGAGTATTTGGTCACATTGTCCAGGTTTGCTTTTCTCTTATCTTCGGTTGTCAACTCACATCTTGGTATTTCAAGCATGTGAGGAGCCCCAGCTGATATTACAACTGCGCTATTGGCTTTCATTATTTTCATGGGTCCATCTGTGATGACAAACTACATGTCATCCTCCTGTGAAACCAAATGTACATGCATGTGAATTTTCCAATCATCATATTCTTCATTTGAAAATATTGGGATATTTGTATATGATGCAATTGAGAGTATGCGAATGATATTTTGAAAACGATGTTGTTCAAGGGTTGAGTTTTCCTGCTCTGATACCACTTGATAGAAATATAGGATCGAAAGTTGGGCCTGGATCAGAACACGAAAGTGTTCTGATACCACTTGATAAGGTCGTAAAACACGCTTTAGAGTTTAGAGGGGGATGAGTAAACTCTTTTGAAAAACTTTTGTCTTCTAAAATGATTTTTGGATTAGCATCGTTAAAAACTAAAGTCATGTACTCAATCGATCTGCTCTCTTGTGAAATAAATAATTTATGCGGAAAGATCATAGTTGAGCAGTTGATGGATCTGTGTTTTGAATTACACAAAACATGTTACTGTGTTTCTAACAATTCTACGAAGTGTGCAGATGTCAACAGGAGAAATCTGATTTGGAGTGAATAGTAGAATGCTGGAAGTGTGCAGAAGACGTTTACAGGAAGTGAAGATATCAGATGTTGACGTGGGGAGAAATCTGGTATCAGATGTTATCGAGAAGTTTGATAAAAGGAACGGATCTGATAACGTGAAGAGCAGAGAAGCTGGACGTGAAGTGAAACAGTAGGAATCTGATCAGTAAAGAGAGAAGTCGTGAACACGAAAGAGAAGGAATGAGTCTGAACAGAAGAATCGATAAGACCTATCAGATATGCTTACGTGGACAGAGATGATTACGTGGAATCCAGCGTGGACAGAGATGCTTACGTGGAATCCAGCATGGACAGAGTTGCTTACATGGATCGACACATACACTGGTAGAAACAGAAACAGAGAAATTACAGAGAGGAAGAAAATAGGAAGACGAAGCAGCCGGCCATCTGCTGAGTCTTCATCAGCTCTTTAGGAGTATTTCCCAGTTGTGTGAGATTTTATTATTACGAGAGTTATGCTTACACTGTAAATCTCACACACACAGAGATTTATTCACATTCATGAGAGTTGAGCAAAATTGTATAGTAAATGAATCTCAAACCCAAACAATCAGATCCCGTCCAAACACGAAGACGTTAAACTCTGTATCTGTAACCTTTCTCACAGAGGCGTAAAACAAGCGATTGAGTGGAGTTCTAGGAGTTCAAATTTGGACAGTGGGTAAGTCCCAAATTTGATTGGGTCTGTAGATCAAATCTTCTAGTGGAACCTTCCGAGGCGGAATTAGGGGAGACGTAGGATATTTATATCCGAACTTCCATAAACAAACAGCAGCGTAAATTTCTTTATGATTTACAGCATTCCGCATTTGTATTTAATTTAGCACGCACGCATACACTTCAGTTGCACACACAGTAAGTCGAACAGATTTCTGTTTACAGAAATCTGTTTGCATCGAGTAGTTTTAAAAATTAGGATTCAGTTATGGTGTTTTTCGCATGTTTTTATTACATACCAGATCTCTCTCCGGTGCTCTGTTTATTGTTCAAGAACCCGAGGTATTGCACCTCTTTTAGCAGCGTTTTAAACATTTTTTTATGGATCAGATCTCACGCCCCCTCCCTTATGTTATGTTGTTTATTTTATTGCATTTTAGAGATCTGATCCTTCGATCCTAACAAGTGGTATCAGAGCAGGTTGTTCTTGAACGTAGCATTTATTTTAAAACGCATGTGCTATTTGTTTTAAAATGTTTTTAAATATTTTTTGAAAACTCATCTTATGAAGATAGGTAGAGGAATGATTTTTGAATTCGGTTGATCTTTTGTCGGACGTAGTTCTCAAAATACTGTTATGCGAAATTTCAGCTGATGCTTTGTTAGTTTATTGTAGCTTATATTATAAAAGACAGGGAGAGTGATAATTTTGGAATTGCAGAGCATTGTTCCAAAAGAACGTGCAGTGATATGTCTTCTGACGAGCTGACACAGATCTTGCGAGATTTGTGTGTATGCCAAGACTTTGAATTCTGTTATGGGACAGAGTTTAAAAGAAATGAAAGAAATTCCGTGAATTCCTTGGTATTATTTCTTAGTCTTTAGTAATTTGAGCAACCTGTTTAAGCATCAGTTTCTGTCTCGTTTTGTTCGTTTCAAAATCATAGAATATTGTTGCATTTGGTCTTTCCCCAAAAATCTGTTTTTCTTTTACAAATCTGAAAAATCCTGCTGTCGCATTCCTTGTTGTGGCGATGTAGGGAGAGCTTCATTTTAAAAATCATCGGGAAGCCTGGATTCGAACCCTTTTTGATTCCCACAAAAAGGGAGAGAATTGTTAGATCATGCATATGTTATTTGAGGTTTTGTGTAAATAAAAAAAATGGAGAGATTGATGGATCTTTGTTTTGAATTACACAAAACCTGTTACTGTGTTTCTAACAATTATACGAAGTGTGCAGATGTCAACAGGAGAAATCTGATTTGGAGTGAATAGAAGAATTCTTGAAGTGTGCAGAAGACGTTGACAGAAAGTGAAGATATCAGATGTTGACGTGGGGAGAAATCTGGTATCAGATGTTATAGAAAAGTTTGATAAAAGGAACGGATCTGATAACGTGAAGAGCAGAGAAGCTGGACGTGAAGTGAACAGTAGGAATCTGATCAGTAAAGAGAGAAGTCGTGAACGCGAAAGAGAAGGAAGGAGTCTGAATAGAAGAATCGAGAAGACCTATCAGATATGCTTACGTGGACAGAGATGATTACGTGGAATCCAGCGTGGACAGAGATGCTTACGTGGAATCCAGCGTGGACAGAGTTGCTTACATGGATCGACACACACTGATAGAAACAGAGAAATTACAGAGGGAAGAAAATAGGAAGACGAAGCAGCCGGCCATCTGCTGAGTCTTCATCAGTTCTTTAGGAGCATTTCCCAGTTGTGTGAGATTTTATTATTACGAGAGTTATGCTTACACTGTAAATCCACACACACAGAGATTCATTTACATTCATGAGAGTTGAGCAAAATTTTATAGTGAATGAATCTCAAACCTAGACAATCAGATCCCGTCCAAGCACGAAGACGTTAAACTCTGTGTCTGTAGCCTTTCTCACAGAGGCGTAAAACAAGTGATTGATTGGAGTTTTAGGAGTTCAAATTTGGGCAGTGGGTAAGTCCAAAATTTGATTGGGTCTGTAGATCAAATCTTCTAGTGGAAACTTCCGAGGCGGAAGAAGGGGAGACGTAGGATATTTATATCCGAATTTCCATAAACAAACAGCATCGTAAATTTTTTTATGATTTACAGCATTCCGCATTTGTATTTAATTTAGCACGCACGCATAGACTTCAGTTGCACACACAGCAAGTCGATCTGTTTGCATCGAGTAGTTTTAAAAATTAGGATTCAGTTCTGGTGTTTTCCGCATGTTTTTATTACATACCAGATCTGTCTCCGGTGCTCTGTTTATTGTTCAAGAACCCGAGGTATTGCACCTCTTTTAGCAGCGTTTTAAACATTTTTTTATGGATCAGATCTCACGCCCCTCCCTTATGTTATGTTATTTATTTTATTGCATCTAGAGATCTGATCCTTCGATCCTAACAGCAGTGAACTAAAAAGGATTTTGTATGCAAATTGAAATAGTAAAAACAGATAAGAAGGTCGAGTTTGTTTATGGAAGTTCGAATCACCGCTTCTACGTCTCCCCTTCTTCCAAACTG
Organism: Dorcoceras hygrometricum; assembly: GCA_001598015.1. Lineage (NCBI taxonomy): Eukaryota > Viridiplantae > Streptophyta > Magnoliopsida > Lamiales > Gesneriaceae > Dorcoceras > Dorcoceras hygrometricum. The sequence continues at coordinate 187,421 of KV018463.1, forward strand.
AAAGGATTTCTGTGAAAACCCGAAAAAAAAAAAATCGGGTCAAACCAGATCTCACATGGTCAACGCAGGTTTGTGGGAGAAATCTGCATTCGAGAGGCGCGCAAGCATCCACCGCGTGTTTTTAGCAAAACGACAGCGTTTAGTTAAGATCTGTTTTGGGCGCGCGATGGAGAGATCTGATAGGCATTGCACGGGAAGAATGCGACGTCGTATGATGGGATCTGATTTGCTTAGCGAGAGATCTGATTTACAGCAAACGTCGTCGGTTTGTATAGCGACTACGCAAATTTAGCTGCTGGTCGAAATTACCTGCTGGACGGTCAAACCGGCTTTGACCAGCAAAGGGTTCAGCAGTTGGCCATTCATGATCAGCAGATGAAGAAAGATCGGCTGGTGCGAGAAGACCAGCTGGAGAGCTAAGCAACGATGACGTCAGCAGTAACGTCAGCAATCAGCAGGAAGTAACAGCGCAAACCAGCAGTTGGTACTTGAAGTTTAGCGATAGCAAAACGATGTCGTTTGAATAAGTCGATACGACAGCGTTTTGCCTTCGCGCTAAAGATTCAGCAGATGGCTTATGCGATGATTAAAACCAGCAGATAGTTACCTCGAATCAGCTGTTGCAAGATGTCCAGCAGGTACATTACTTAAAGATAATCAGCAGGTGCTTTATAACGATATCAAAACGGTGTCGCTTGAATAAGTTGACACGACAACGTTTTGACTCAACGCTAAGGATCAGTCGTTGAGCTTGAAAAGAAACCAGTAGCAACGATTCAGCAGCGACGCAAATTCTGTTGGGGGATCCGGATCCGCCCCCCGGCCAGGCAGCGGAAGAACAATAAAATGAAACCGGGAGGCAATCAATACGAAAAATAATCTACATTCTATGACATTCATAGGATGTTTAGCGTGTTACCTCGCTGGCACTTGTGCCTGGCTCCAACCGGTGTTTCAAGAACCTGGCTCTTCTCGGTAGATTGCGGTAGATACGCCAATCAGGTCCACGACCAGATCCGAGACTCCTTCATCAGGCTGCACTAGAAGCGCTGACGAGATCGGCACGAACGAATACTCCTCGAAAAACTAGGTCGGAACAAATTCCGACGAAGTTGGCGGCGGCGGCGGCGGCGCACGGCGGCGGCGGC
>KV018463.1:191435-203630 GCA_001598015.1 Dorcoceras hygrometricum
CTTCTCCACCCAGATAAGAAGGAAGGCAGGTAGAAGAAGAAGAACAAGATCAGTTCTGGGGCTGGTGAAGATTCCGTGTTGTTGATGTAATTATATTCAAAATTTTTCGCTTCCGCTATTTTTCTGATTTTCCGATGTAAAAACGATATTATTTTGGATATGTAATAGACTGGTTTGAGCTATGCTATGATGACTTAATGTTTTACAATTTTTAAATTGTTTAATATTGCTGATGTCATGAGTCTCGGTCTCGGGGCGTGACAATTTCCACTATAAGATTTTGATTTAGAATGCATAGTATCTTAATTCACTCAGTCGGGCAACACCTGATCTGAACTCCTAATCTCATTCGACAAACAGACCGCAGGCTATGAAGTCTCAAATCCAGCATGCAGGCTGTGAAACAAAATTGAGAAAGACTTTTGATAATGTAATATGTTCAATACAAAGCCTACAGTATTTGGCACTCAGCTAAAATACCTTACAGAGAATCACATGAAAAACAACTTCTGATTGAAAGGAAAAATTCGCAGGTGCAGTTGCGTTGCTCAGATTGCGTTTCGTTCAAAATCATTGTGTTTCTCTCACGCGCTTATCCTTTCTTTTATACTTGAGGATTTTCAAACGATAATAAATATGTCCGGCATACTCATTTTTGAATCCTTGTCCATGCATATAATGAGCATTTAATGATCGTCATTTGATCCGTACAGCTCCATTGAATGTTTCCATAAGTAGCACATCTCGTATACGGCTAGACTTTGACACACATGATATTAAGCTGAAAAGCATATCTGCTACACACCTTTTGTCAAGTCAATGCCTCAAAGATTGCTTTTTCTCTTTCTGTTCTGATCTTATCCGGACCTGTTTTGATTTACAAAGCTCTGCTGACTCTGTTCTGCTTTTGAACTGATTTGAAGCTTCGTTCTAATATGATCCCTTTTCTCAAAGCTCCTAAGCTGATTTGTGCCCTTCTAAACTCCGATCTGTTTGCCCTTTTGAACTGGTCCAAGGACTAATTGTCCTTATTTAGCCCGATCTGATCGTAACTGTTCTAAAGACTAAGTTGACCTCACTTAGCCTAATCTGATTTACTGTGTCTCCTATGCCTGATCTGATGTGATAGTCTTTAAGCTTATTTTTATTGTCACCAAAACTTAGAATATTTTCCCAACATATTAGTAGGTAATATGTATAATTCAAGTATTAATATAATTAATCAAAATTAGACATACCTTTGTTCCACAAGAATAACGACCTTCAAAAATACAACAAATATGGGAGGATTTGAAAATGGATATGTGGCGAATATAAATATATGACGTGAATATAATATAATCTAAGCCTTCATGACAAAGTAGGAGCGAAAACTTCGAGTGATTTAGTAAACTCACGACGAATCATTTATAGAGGTGAAGAATGAATTTCAAAAGTCCCGCCTACCTCGAAATTGGGAATGTCGGATTCTTTTTTTCTTTTTAACAAAGGTAGTCACGCACTTAGAGAGAGCGTGACTTTTATTTTTTATTGTTTTAAATAAAGCAAGTCACGCTTTCTAGTGTACGTGATTTGTTTTATATATAAAAAAATTATAATCACGCAATCGTAGACGTGATACATTATTTTGTTAATTTGCCCAAATTCACTGTATTTCCGTATAATTTGATGAAATCTTTGTAAACCGTGAAAAAACCCGAATCCTAATGTAATACATCGGATATAGGATCCCAAATCATGACAACCAACATTATTGTCTACATCAAAAGTAATAAAACGAGCAAGAAAAATATGAACTTTGTGAGACATCAGAAATGTCTCTCGTTGAATTATAAAGACCATCAATATATATCCAGCTTCTAGTTCTTGTTTGGCTATGAGAACCGTTGAGCTGCAGACAACCATACGTACGGTTTGGTTCAAGTGAGTGTAAAAACAAGGGATAAGAAAATAATAGATGAAGATAAACAATAAACACTGATAAATTATATCATGTTTGATATTATTTAATGGACTAATTTGTGTATTTTATTGTGAGAACCAAAATATCCCTAACATATTCTTTGATTGTAAATTAGATTATAAATACGGAATACAAATTAATTACCCACACAGTTCAAATGCATTTCCACGATTAATTTTTTACTTTCCAAATTGAACCAAATCAGTGTCTCGTTTACCGAAGCTACCGCGATCATTCCTCGTGCTTTATTTGCCTTCTTTTAGCTTATTTTGGCAAAATATCTTTGTAAACATATGTCAGTAAGCCAACTTCATTAACGACGGAAAAGATTTGCTAAAAGCTTGGTTTTGCCTAGATGGCACTTCACAGTTACCCAGTTGCTAAACTTGGAAAAGAAATTGAACCACCTAAAAATATTTACCAAAAACTGTAACAAACATTCAATTACACATTGCCCAAACGACATCTCTTCATAAAATATTTTCACCGTAAAAAAATATTGTGAAGATCATGTGTTCCATTTTGGTTAAACGAGTTTATTTCTTGGTTAATATTTCACTAGTAGTAGCCACAGGAGACTGAAATAAGAATATGATAAATTTTTCATATTTTTGTTTCCGTTTAATGGTAAAAATAGTTTTTTCTCATGATAAAAACGACATATGAGTATTTATATGGGTTCTCTTGTTTTTTTTTTTTTATAGAGAATCACGCTACTAGTCCAGGAAAAGAAATTACTCAGATGGTGTATAAATTGTATGAATAGCGTGGGCCTGTCAAATGTCCTATGGAGCAAAAACTGAACCAGAACAACGGATGACTGTCGATTAGATATCAATATTTCCATTAATCACATCTATGAAAGGTCGTCAAAATGAAAAAAAAAAAAAAAATTCACTCCTAGAGCAATACAAAAGTAAAATTTTAGATTAATAATCTTGAGATCGTGAAATTAATTAGTGTGACTTTCAGTATCTTATGAAATAAGAACCTTAATTCCTGAGATGGAAAACGAGCCGACTTCTTAGTTCTTAGTGATGATTCAGCGATGTCTCAAAACCATGTGATCCTGGCAGCCAAGAAATTATGTGTTGTAGAATGAATTCACCATATTTACGGTACTGTCTTTCCTTTCTGAAAGAAGAATGCAAAGATGTAATGTAGGTTCCTTGCTTGCCAACCTAGGTACATGGCATACTATGAAAGGGTCACACGAGTAAAGCAGACTCCTCCATAAGAAGAGCTTCATTTCATTCAACAAAAATGTAAAGGACGGGAATATGTGAAAGTGCGTGCATAACACATGCAAAGACGTATCAAGTGCTGAATAACGAGTACCTTTTCTAAAAAGACAGTCCTCATGGACGGACAGTTGATTGACATCTGTCACAGTCAATCATCAGGTGGGTAACTTCTGCAGCATGGAAATCCCAGTGTAAAGAGTACGTTTGCATGCAGCTAAAATTTTGACACTGCTAGGATTTTACTGCATCTCAATGAATAACTTTGATATTCCAGATTCAATCAGCCAGACGAACACAGATCTTAAGCAGTATATGGAACACAATGTTTTCCACTCTGTTAAAATTTCTAACCTGAAAAGTGCCTCTCCCTATTATTTCTATCGCCCTTCTCTGTACAACATCAGATTTCAAAGCAATGGAGTGTTTTTCACTGTGTCTGAGGGCTTCTTTTTACGTAGTCTTCACTTTCTTTATCTTTCACCTTATCCTCGTCATGGTTTGAACACTTAGCGGCGTCTCTTACTGCAGACTTGTTGGCACACTTAATCATGACATCTTCTTTTATCTTCCTTTTTCTTTCTCTCTCAATCTTGTTTTTGGTTTGTCGGGTAAGTTTATTTATCAGATCTTCGGATAGAGAAGAAAATGAGGGATCTGATTTACTTTCACCATTTTCTACCCCCATCTGTTTCTTAAAAGCATCATAAGCTTTAATTATTGACCAGTAAGTGATCCCCCGAGGATTAATGTAAACAGCATCTAAGTAGTCTCTGTTTCGTCTTCGTCTACGATCTATTGTCCATCCAGAATCAATTAACATTTTCCTTATCTTGTCACGAACCATTTGCTTTTCTGTATTTCCACCTCGCTTCGCTTTCCCTTCTTCCCTTTTAACGGGGACAACATTTCTGAGCGGAGATCTAGGTTCCTCCTTTTTCACCCCTTCCTTTGAGATGCAAGCTTCTACACATGGTGGTGTCAGTTTTAGCATCGTGTCAGTCCCACTGGTCTCTGGATCTCTGGCCTTGCTGCACTCATACAAAACTGGCTTCGCCTTAACAAGTTTTCTCTCCCTTCTCTTTACATCAGCCATCCTGTTCCCTTCAATAAACAAAGATGGATTTTCAGGTGGTTTTGAAACTGAGAAAAGTGGTAATTGGGCCAATATATCCTTCTTGGCAACACCTTCAGACTTGGGACCATTCTTTTCTTCAAATTCCCGGGGTTTATAGTTCTTATACTGAGAATGTAAATCCATCTTATTTTTCTTGCCCACCAAAAGCTTCAACACCCCATTCTTGCCCTGCAACCTGATTGGTTGATCAGACCTCTTCTGATAGTTCAACTGTAACAACGAAATTGGCATGCTTGCTTCATCCTCCTCCAACTCAAACCCTTTAAAAGGCCGTCCACCATACTCAACCCCCTTACTCCTCACAGTGCTAGAGCCAATATAGGAATCTAGTTTACGCTGTTCCGCAGCCGAACTCCCACAGAGTGATCCAAGCCTGAATTCGTTCAATTCCCTGAGGTCACTATGCTCTACCAACTTAGATCTATTCTCCACTGCCAGTGCATCATGCTCGTCAGACTCAAACAACTCAAGTCTACTTCTTCTCTGTCTCTCACCATTTATCTTCAACTGAGCATAGTTCCTACAACCTTCAGTTTCAATTTTACATACAATTGAGCCATTATCCACAGCATTGTCACTCACGTTTCTTCTCACATACTCAGAGGACTCATCCTCGGTACTCGAACCCCAGACAGTGCTTGCAATTGAACTATGCCTCTTCAGTCCCCCTGAAGCTACTACAGGTACAATATCCTTATTTTCACTTCTCCTTCTGATGATCAAACACCCCGACGAACTTTTCTTCTTTACCACACCTGATAATACTATCCTGCCATCCATTATAAAACAACACAACCAATAGTACCTAACACTCCAATCAATTTCAAGCCAAACCAATAGTACCTAAACATATTTCAGACCTTGGTTCTGACTACTGCAGCAAAACGTCTAACAGATCTGTTGCAAAACTAAAAAACCAAAAGAATTTTTTAACAGTAAACAGTTAAAGAAGATGGATATATTACCGAGGGCCCGAGCACATTTCTTCTTGAACGATCAAGATCGATGACACGGGTTTCAGGCTGTAACTTCTGTGAATTATATGAAAACTGAGAGTGGGTGAATTTTGAGGAAGGTGAGAGAGTATATATATATCCATTCAGAGAAAATTAATAATATTATATATATTAGTAATTTTCTGTAACCATTCAACGATTGTCTTTCAACAGAAACATACATATATGTAATATTTATAGTAGTCGAATGGTTTAAAGAAAATTATTACTTTGGGAATTTTCCTTTCTCACTTACAAGCAGTACTTCCAGCTGGCAACATCCCACGCTAGAGTTTTTGCTTGTTCGATATATGATATCGGGTAAGTTTATGTGGCGTTGGTAGAAAGATAGGAATAAAAGTTTAGAAATAGTTTACTCGGTTCGTGTCGATTTGATATTAGATTAATGCTCTATTTCTAGAACTGCTATAATTGACATGGATATATAATTCTATACTTTGAATCACATGATATGATTAAGGCGTCACCCTCTTAAGGGAGTAAAAATTATGGGCTAATCAGTAAATCATCGAAAACGAAATGAATATCACTACTGACGTGGTATTTTTTTTCTCATTTTTTCCTGCCAACTCAAACAAACTTCTCAGGAAGCTTCCTTCTCCCTCCCATTTAACTACAGAGCGAGTTTAAAAATTTGGCAGACTCTTCACACCATCCATCACATCTCTGCCACCGTCGCAGTGAACAGAAGGTTGTTCCGTCGCACATCTCCGCCGTCGCCGCCGTCGTCGGTAACCCAAGATATATCTTATCTGTTTCCAGATTACTGATTCGTCGTGACTGCTTAACAGATCAAACAATTTTTATTCTTTTGTTTAGCTGCTGTTTTTTTTTCTTCTGCCACATCAAACAAGCTTCTCGGGGAAGCTTTAGAGCATCATTCTCCCTCTCATTTAACTCCAGCTCGTCATGGCTGCTTAATAGTGTGGCTGGAGAATGGGGACTGACAATCTGGACCAATAATTGGTTTTTCGACATATGTGTACTACAAACAGATCACACGTTTTGAGTTGGTCATGTAATGTAATTTTCTCGATGAAAGTATGGAAAAAATACTTTCTTTTTCTCAAGAAGCAGTCTGGAAAAAAAATCAGTTTTTCTTGTTAATGTCGATTATCTTATCCTTTTTGGTTGTTGGTGGATCTGTTACACAGGTCAGATATTGATTTTGATGAACACAAAATTATGTATTTGTTTTTAACATTTTTTGAGTGTGCAGACTAAGCTGATACAGATAAGATTAGATGTGAGCTGAGAAGCGATGACCTGGGTTCAATTGAGATGTTGTCCAAGCTAATCTCTTGAGCTGACGCCCAAACTGATCTAGCAGGCGACATCCAAGCTGATCCAGCTTAGAGCAAAGATCAGCACAGAATAAACCAGTTTAGATGGTGCACATACTTGTAACAGCTCGTGATGGTTTAGAGAAAAAACAGACCAGCTTAGACGAACAGTCCACAGATTAGAGAGAAGCAGATCAGATATGACGAACACCCCACAGGTTTGAGTCGTGCAAGTCTTAGACGCGAGCTGAGACAGATATGAGTTTGAGTTTTCATGTATTAGACGCGAGCTGAATTTGATGTTATTATTCTTGGTTACTCTTTATTCAGGTCTCGCGCACTAAACAGCTCAAATCAGCTCTCTCGCACTACAGGTACAAAGAATAAAATACTGCTTTTTTTTCTCAAGAAGCAGTATTTGAAAAATACCGTTTTTTTTAATGTCGATCCTCTTATCCTTTTTGGTTGCATATGTTGAGAAATGTGAATGAAAGCTGCCAGATCGCAAATGGTTTGGTCGCGAGCAGTCGGGCCGCGAGCTATTTCAGGACGCAAGCTGTTTCATGTCGCAAGCTGTCAGTTCGCAAACGGTCTAGTCGCAAGAGAGTTGATCATCATTGATCCCCATCTCTCGCGCACTACAGGTATAAATATAAAAAAGGTTAGACCAGCTTACGCCTTACTACTCAACGGATAGCAGCTCTGAGCTGCTACTCAGCTGACGATGGTCTACACAGCTCATAATGGAAACTCAGCTGACGATGGTCAACACAGCTTACGCGCCTCAGATCGGCAAGCGACAACAGATCAGCCCACGTCTGCTGATCCCTACGACATGATTAATTCTCTAAACTGATACTTGACACAAATTTAATAGCACGATACGGATCCAGTATGGGATGCCCAAATTGATCCAGCAGATGACATCCAAGATGATCTAGCTTAAAGAAAATATCAGCACAAAAGAAACCAGCAATGTGATTGTTGGATCTGTATAACAGATCAGATCAAGATTTTGATGAACACAAAACCTGCTCTTATGTTTTTAAGGATTTAATCAAGTGCGCACGTCTAAGCTGAAACAGATCAGACGCGAGCTCAAGTAGTGCGCTATAGCAGATAAGATCAGACGAGAACTGTGAGTTGAAGCAGTGCGCTTAGCAGATCAGATCAGATCAGATGAAATCTCCGAACTGAAGAAGTGTGCTGTATAAACAAATAGCGCAGTTCAGCGAATAAGAAGATCAGCTTAGAAGTGTCGATCATCTTAGAGCGTATCAGCTCAGGGAAGATCAGCTCAGGCAACAAGATAGGCTTAGAACAGATCAAGAGCAGATCACACAAGTTAGAACAAGTTGAAGACAGATCAGATTAGGCGAAACAACTCAGAACAACTTAGAGCTTAAAGAACTGGAACAGCACAGAACAGACCATGACGGAACAACTCAGAGCAGAATAATGAAGAAACAAAACAGCTCATAGTTGAACAAACTAGAACAGCACAGAACAGACCAGAAAGACACAGCTTAGAGAAGAAATAGAAAGAACGAAACAGCTCAGAGCTGTACAGAGAAGGACGAAACAGATCAGAGCTGAAGAAAGAAGGACAAAACAGCTCAGAGAAAAACTAGAAAGAATGAAACAACTCAGAGCTGTACCTAGAAGAACAAAACAGCTCAGAGCTGTACAGAGAAGAACGAAACAGCTTAGAGCTGTAGAAAGAATAATGAAACATCTTAGATCAGAATAGAGAAAATAAAAACAAGAGCAGCTTAGAGAAGAAGCACAGAAAGAGACCAGATCAGATTAGACGCGAGCTGAGAAGCAACGAGCCGAGTTTGGGTGAGAATATGTGTCTGAGCCAATTCACAAGAGCAGATCATAACAGATAATAATTACAAGAGCATATTAGAACTGATAAGATTTGAGTAGGGACTTCCATATGTTGTCGTGTTGGATTACTTAAGCATGTTGGTGTGGGTAGTTACACGTTCTGATGTTTACATGTAAGCTGAAAACCAAAATATTTTCAACCTACTAAATAAAAATTTAATTCCTTGCTCCTTCGTGTCAATTTTAGCCTTCGAGTACTTCCTCTCTATATATATTCATGATTCAAGAACTCTTAGAAAATTTTTCCTATGGCATAATATGGCAAGAACTCGGAGAAGTAATAGTAACAACGGGGAAGATGAACACTGAGGACTCATTCTCATAATAATAATTTATTAACATACAATTAGGATTGTTAATAAACAGCGGAAAAGCGGGTTAACATTTCACGTTTGGGCCTATAAACTTTTCGACATGACCTCTCCGTAAATAGGACATACCAGAAAAAACTCAACTACTCAAATATATTCTCAACAAACATAACAAGATAATCCAGTGAAATCCAAGTATAAAATCCACACAACTCATAGAGCCGATGGGGCTCGATAAATACTTAGTACAACTACTCAGGACATTCACCGGTAGTAAACCAATTCCAAATATGTACATATAATATTGGAAGACAAAAACTCAAAAATATATACCCAAGACGAGATGAGAGCACTCTCAAGAAGCTCTGGTACTTCCATCCTTTGTAGTGTCTGAAGTAGAGCCACATGTACTACCTGACATGTCCACACACAAAAGACATGACAGCCCCTTTCGGGGTCAGTAGCCCGAGTACGAGACATCAAGAACATCATAACATAAGACATATAAATTCAATGTCATGCATGAATGCAATGCATGTAAAGGTACAACATGTCAGGATATCAGGAATCAAAGAATCGATATAGCAATCATATCATATGCTCAAGCTGATTCATCTCCAGTGAACAGTGTCAAGGGATATGGCTCAACTCCCAAAGCCAGCAACTACGTAAGCCAGACCGAATCAGGGTTTCCAAAATCCTCATGACACAAATAATAACATCATATGCAGATCTCAACCCAAATATACATGGTTATCAATGAGAGATAGGCTCAATATGATGTGCTCAGTAGCATTGATCCGACTGACTAATATAAATTAGTTGACAACAAAAATATTTTATTTTATTTTGCAAATCAATTACTAACTGTTAATATAAAAATCAGCATATAATATCATATAAATCAACAAATAACAAATAAAGCATACACAATCTCATTACCTTCCCACCAGCTTCCACTTGGTTCGTCCCCGACCACACCGTAGAGGTCGGCTTTGATACCAACTGTAACGTCCTAGATTTAACTATTTTCCACACTGTACGAACACTAGTCTTTTCATCGTGTTTGTCTTCACTTACACGCAACCTGAGGAACTTACCAAAGGATCACCCATCCCAAAATTTTCTCGGGTCAAGCACGCTTAAATTTGCAGTTCTTAAGTGATGAACTACTGAAAAGAATATGCACCTTGTTGGTATGAGTATACCAATTAAATCTAATAAGCCCTCCTCAACTACACATTATCATGGTTGCCCAGTCTCGTAATCCCTCTTATTCCGGTGTGAGATCGGTTCATTCATCTGCTCTTTCGCATAGAAGTCTACCAAGAGGCTCTCATTGTCCGTATATGTCAGGCCCCGTGCTAATTACCAACAATTAACACATAATAAGCGCATAATTACGGAAGCTTAAAATCAGGGCTTAAAAATTTTTTTTTCGAAATACAAAGGCCTGAACTTCAAATCATTCATTCAAAATATTCGATATTCAAAATAGAAGTTTACTCAACTCGATACAGCAAGTAACCACATAATTCAATTCAAAATACAGATCTCCCAAATACAATAAAACACGGGGCATCCCCCGATTCAATACATATCATAAATAAACTGGGACTCAGGGATGCGGGGATCGACCAACTGAACTTCCACTCGGTCCAGCTTGGTTACCTGAAACTCCTGCAAATGGGGTAACACAGACCCAAACAACAAAGCAGGAAAAGAAATACAAGGTCAAGCCTCAGTACGAAGAGCTATCAAAGCAGTAAACATGCAACAAGCTATAATCAATGCTATGAATGCATGAGGGCTATCAAAAAGTCGGATAGCTAGACCAGTATATCAACGGGCAACTCTAATCAAGCCTCTATACCACACACAGCCAATCAGCCGGTGGAAATCATCGGTCCGTGATCATCGGGGCCCGTCAGCCCATCACAGCTCGGTGGTAGACACTCGAATCCGGTAGTCACCACTCCGACGATAGCGTTGGACTTTTCGGGCACGACTCAAAGTCGGCCAGTCACAACGTGGCACCCAATCAGGTAATCAAATCAATTTATCAATTCAGGCTCAAGATGTATGCATGAATGCCATTCGATATCAAAGCATAAAGCATACAATGCATAATACGTGAAATAAAGCATAACTCAATCAATTCCATAATTCAATTTCACGTAAGTCACATAACCACAATTCACAACATTGATAATTAGCCATGTTCAAGTTCAACTGCTAAGGGCTGCTCAGTCGTACCTTAATTCCTCAATTTACCTAACAGATTCTCCTGGCTCAAATCACGCAGCAGAGACTTCCTGGAAGCTCAAATCTGTTACAGCATAGCTAATAACTTAGCTCAATTCAACTGCCCAAAACGCTAATCCTACGACCAGAAGTATAAATCAATTCCTACACTTCCACGCAGGCATTAACTACTAAAAACCGAGCTCAAATCTACAAGAATTGCTCACCCAAAAGCTCACGCTAGCAGCAGAACGCACGCACAGGCTTATCTCAAAAGCTTCGAACTCCAGCAGCTACGCGTTACCACTTCCAGCGCAATTATAACGTCTCAAAAGGGTAGCAAACTAAAGAGCTAAGCAAGGGGGATCCAGCGCCACTAAGATCTCCAAAAACAGAGGCTGGATGCGAAGGAAATCTAGGGAAGAAAGCCTCGGTGAACAGTAGCTCGACGAGGGTTTGGGGAAGAAGAGATAAGATATGGCTGGTTCAAAATATTTCTAAGTGTTGATCAACAACTTCTATAAATACCTCTTCAATTCTCGCCTGCTGATACACCAAGATCTATCGAAGAAAACAGCAGGAGTCTATCAGCAGCAATCTTCTCTTTTCTTTTCGTAAAATCAGCAGCAACGACTAAACAATAATCTCATGAAAACGCTACAAAACGACACCGTTCCAACTTATCTAAACGACGCCGTAGCAACCATCAGCAGACAACAGCTCTCGCAAGCCAAAGCAACTAAGAGCTGCTGACAGCTCTCTCTCTTATACAATCTATCTGCTGATTGCGAGAAATAACACAAAACGACGACGCATCTACTAATCCAAACGACGTCACTTTAGCTACGCAAGCCTTGCTACCAGCAGCTGATCTCTTAAATGCAAAGCTCAAAACGCAGCGTTTCCACTTATTCAAACGACGCCGCTTCAACGCTCTCGCACAAGCGCGCCTGCTGATCAGCAGCAACCAACCCAACGCAAATACTACCAGCAGCAAGTATTACGCCACGCCTACGTCATCATATCTGCTGATTCCAATAGCCATCTGCTGAATCAATAGTCAACACTCCAAAATGTTGACTAACACGCGTCACTTCCTCGCTCAA